>NW_019091357.1:3707525-3720976 GCF_001949145.1 Acanthaster planci
AACAACACAAATCTCCATGTGCGTGTCACTATCGCTATTTCTGTGCTAGTGTAGTTTGACATGAGTGCCAAATTTAAAGACAAGGAATTGTTACTTTCCAACCTCAGGACACTAGAAACTTCACTTTGTAGTTTCGAGAATAAAGTACTCAAGTATCGGGCAAAGGCCGTATTATGGTTTTGATTGACCTTCAACCCTCCAGGTTATGGTTACTAGCAGCTCGCCTACACTGCCATAAGAGTTGACGGCTACGTTTGCTAACTAGTGGAAGTGGCGTGCATGCGCCCATCTAATTTGCACATTTCATGGGAAAGGTCCATTCCTTGGCCTAGGGCAGAACTCTGCAGAACAATAAAGGGATTGACTGAATTTTTGCTAATTGTGGTGGAATCAACTCCTAGACATGAAGCTTGTCTTGGTATGTCACTATAGTACTACACAATGAAGTGCGAATCTACACTGAGGGAGTAAAGAAGAAATATCAAGTTTAAACAAAACCTTGTTTCCAATGATATTTTAAAAGCTTTTTCATGATACAGTATAGTTATGAATACACAAAATGATAACCAATTTTAAAATATTTTAGTTCACTGTATTGCATCACAGTTGTGATTTAAATGTTTTCAACTTAACCCCCCATAAAACAGATCAGAATTTAAAGAGGTTACCTTCTCAGATTGCTGTCAGGCATGCCATCCAGGAATTCTCCCCCCAGCTTGGTTCTGCTGGCCGCGCTCTTCCTCCGCTTGTCCCCACTCTTGGCTGGAACGGGACCCAGTTCAAATCCCCTCTTGGCCTCCTTGGATGGCATGCTGAGTTTGGCAACCTCCTGGGCGACGGCCGACACTGCGGTGTCGTTGGCGGCCATCGCCGTGGCGGCGGCAACTGGCACCATATGCTTCTGTCGGCTGGGAGAGGGCTGCTTTACAGGTAGTTGTGCTGCAACACCTAGACCTGATTGGGAAATATGGTGGGTTAGGCAAATGCGGTTGCAGTGGTTAAGATAACCACAACCATATGATGAATTAACCGTGAGGGGCAAAAAACTGTTGTACATGTACTTAACAAATAATTACAATACTGAGTGCATTTACACTGGAATCTTTAATGTACTTCTTGTAAAGAGGACCGGGGATACGATATGTACATGTACACCGTATCACAGAATCTTGACACAATTGCCATTGTGCATGTTGCACCCATGCATAGCAGCATTAGGTTTGTGCTCATTTTGATGAAAACTTCACTTCAGTGTCTTAAGAGTTATACACAAGGGAGCAGAATACACTGAAGGTGGGTCCCCTTCACTACATTTCCTCTAATTACACAATGCCACCTGCTGCTCCGGGTGGTTGAGGTTTGTGACTCATGGTCATGCTGTGGGGGGAGGCGGGGGAAGGAGTGGATGAATCCAACTGCAGGACATGTGTCCGTGAGCAAGTCACTTTACCCTTTCTGGCCTTCCTCATGGCAGGAGTGTAATGAGTATGGGCTGCCCAGAAACACCAATGTACATGGAGACACAAAGAGACATACATGTGCATATGTTTATTTGAATGAATGACACATTATGAAAATTTTGTGCCAGCTTGGAATACACTAGGAAGATTGACCGTCTTTCCACCAGAATTGTGCAAGGTCGCAAAGGGATTAACTTCGATAGGGGAACATTTCCTCACTTCTTCCGTTGGTGCTACAAAATGCTCCTGCCTGCTTTTCACGGATGATGTC
The DNA here is from genome assembly GCF_001949145.1 of Acanthaster planci. Next base: position 3,709,257 of record NW_019091357.1, read on the forward strand.
ATCGGGTGAAGGAGAAGAGAAATCGAATGGAATGATTTCACTCCCTGGGTCGGCAGTGCCTCCACTCCAAGACGTCTGCCGCTGGTAGGAGAACTGCCTGTTTACGGTGGGCCTTGAGTGCTGCTTCTGGAAGACATAAGAGGCAATTCTGAGCCCTCGCTGATCCGACAGCTCTCGTGATTTGTCCATGTATTTGGAGCAAAGTGCCCTTCCGAATACAGAGGGATTGGCGAGCAGGTAGAATCGGTCTTGTCTGACATACAGTCTGTGCAGCTTTGGCAGGGGTTTGGTTTCTTGATCAGTTGTGGCTGGGAAATTAACATAGTCATGAGGATCTGAACTCCGAATGTCGACTGCTGAATTGTGGTCTGGTGTGGAAACTATCCGGGACTGGAAACCAGGGGGTGTTGGTACCCTCTTCTTTAATTCACTTCCTTCAGTTTCTTCTGAAGTCACAGACCCGAAACCTGGAGGTGATTTCGCAGACACAGGTTGGAATCCCGGTGGGGAGGCTGGTCCCGTACTTGAGGTAGCTTTGTGCAGCTGTATTTCAGACTCCTCAGTGGGAATGACTGTGGAATGTGAGTGAGCAGACATCTTGGCAGCTTTCTCTACCATCAATTCACCTGGAATGTTTTTCAAAGTGGACCAACTGCCTTTTACTGGCTCTGCATCTGGCAACGGGTTGTGTGAGTCAACAGTAGCGGGCTTAGTGTTTAGGGACATAAGAGTAGACTTTGCACTGAGATCTTGAGACAGGTGGGTCTTTGCCAGTCTTTCTAGGGAAGCACCAGCTGGCTTCATGGCTGCAGGGGGTAACGCAAGGGTAGATGACTGGTGGGCCATGGCCAAATTAGAGAGAGATAGTCCAGCCATGCCGTGGGGCCTTGTCGGGGGAGTTTGCCCAATGGAGGGACATTTGACTGCAGCTTGCACCCTATGTGCACTTGAAGAGAGGTGGGCAGTTGCTAGGCTGAACAAAGACGATCCAGTCCCTGCACCGGGCCTCTGGGCACCTTGGCCAATTTCCATTCCGGACGGAGGGACATTTGAGGAGCTGATGGTACTTGTTCTTTGGGAGGGCATGGACTGAATTTTGGATGATTTTGTGGAGAGATGGGAAGAGGCTAAGCTTGACAGAGAGATTCCAGCTCCCGGCTTCAAGCCACCAGCTCCCAGTTGTTGGCTTTCTTTAGTTGGGAGCATCCTTGGTGGAGTTACCAAGGTGGAATGCTGTGACAAGTCAGACAATGAGAACGCGGACCCACTTCCGCCAGCCAGGGGTCCCTTATTTGTACCCAAGTGCAACGTGGCGAGATCAGACAGTGATGATGAACCCTGACCTTGAGCTTTACTATTTTCTTTCGAGGATGATGCAAGATGGGAACTGGCTAAGGCAGAGAGGGGTAACGATGAAATCTGTGGGTTAATTGCACTTGGCCTTGATGGGGCCAAAGAGGAAAAACATTTTGTGGAATGACTGGCCTTCATGAGATCTGCAAGCGGAACTTTTGATACATTGGACGACACCTGTTTGTAAGGGATCGCGTTGGATTTAATGAGGTCTGAAAGGGAACTCGGAGAACCAACTTGGTTTTTCTGTATTGATGCCTGACCCTTTCTGTTTACTAATAAATCTTTTGTTTTGGTTGACGGCTTTTTGTCAGCAGTTCTCTGTACTACATTGCACTTCCCTATGGTAAAATCACTGACTCCTTACCTTACCATAGCCAAAAGATGCCAAGCAATGCATGATGGGAGAGGTTTGTTGGGGTACCAGGTGCAGATAACAGGTGAGGAACAGAGTCATCGAGGAGAAAGGTTCGAGAAGAGGAAGAAAAACAGACAGGGGCATTCTATTAGGTGAATAATGAAGGCATGCAGGAACTACTGTGAAATAGGCACTTTTTAAAATACGGATATATGCACTTTTACTCAAAATCCCCCAAATTAAAAAATTACAATTCGACAAAAATAAGGTTACGTGTATATGGGCATTACTGCAACCAACCATCCAATTCTCCAGAAACTCTCAAAACATCAAACAAACAAAACAAGAGCCAAAATTTTGTCAAATGCAAGAAAGGCAATTTCTTTTTTTGGGGGGGGACTTCATCTCTGCTTCCCCAAAGCACATAAAAACAAGTCTAGCCTCATTTCCGAAAAAGCCTACAAATCCTAACTCTGCCAAAGGCAGCACAGGGCATCAAGTGAAAAGTCTGATGCACTGGGCAATCAAGAGCAGCCAAACAAACTGGCCATGTTGAGACAACGGGAACCAGTCCCATTGAACAATGCCACTATTGTATCTTGTGGTACATGCAGATCGCAACCACAGACGCCCAGGCTGTTTGGCCTTGGGAAAAGTTGGCCTGTTGGATCTTATTACACAGGGCAGGCGAGCCACTTTGACAAATGATGCAATTTGATGCATCAGGCAGGGTTTTTAACCTAAGTAGACTGGAGGGCTAAAGGTTACCAAAAAATTCTAAATATGTAGCCCCCCTGAAAAGTCCCCCTTCTTAAATGTGGCCAGGGATCTGCCCTTGTTATTGTAACTGCCTGACACTTATTAACTTCACTTTCATCCTTTCCCAAGCTCAGGCATGGTCTTTTTCATGAAAAGTTGAAAATGCATAGCCAGTGCCAGATATTTGGACGCTGCCTATATTTCTCTATAAGGTAAGTCTGGATGGTAACTCACCTCCCTGTGCTTGCGAGTTGTTGTTGTTCCCGGCACCGCTCTCCTGCTGGTCCAGGATGGCATTGAGCGCTTTCTCGAAGTTGAAGCTGTGTGCCACAGCCATCTCAATCAGGGTCCGTTCGGGGACGGTCTCCCCAACCACATTGCGGATCTCCTCTAGGCAGGACTGCAGCTGAGCTGAATTTACGGTAGAAGAGTGGGGAAAAACACAAGTAAAGAGAGAGAGAAATATCAAACCCAACAGCTTTCAGGATCTACGTTAAGAGGAACAGGAAAGGGACAGGGGGTGGTGTAATAGCTGTTAAGAGGAGGGTATTTCTGTTATTTCCCCTCCTTATTATTTCCATGTATTTAGCAACTCAATACTGGATGCCAAAATATTCTTTTATGGGGGGGTAGGAAGAAATCTGACTCATCTGACCCTCTTCAATATCTGAGAGTTGGGGTCGCTGGTAGTTGGCGGAATCTCCAAGGGATCGTTCCGAGTCTCGCCTCGCCCGACTATCTTCCTCCTCTTTCTTTAAGTCATCTTCCCCTTCCTCCAGAAAGGATGCCAGCCGGTGATGCTGAAGGCTACGGTGGTAAATGAACTGCTCCGCTGTGGGAAGACAGAAATTGATGGTGTTTTTTATACGCTACATGTAGCTCTAAGCACCCGTCTCTGTTTTAATCCAGGACAACCTTGAAGAGAAATCCCTAGATAGGTTAATTTTTTACTGATATAAACAATGAATTGCTCTGAGAACTAAATGCAGGATAACTTAATTACTGCATGTGATATGGCATCTTCAAAATGTTCAAGACAGAATTGTCGGAGTGGTGCTACAAGCTTTTTTCTTTTCAAATGCTCCGGAAGCTGCAATGCTATCAGACGCAACAATGAACAACAGATGTAATTGATCTGAGCGACCTACACGTACATGTACTGACCAGTAGCAACAGTGTAGGTGCCAGTTCCGAAATGCAAGCAGCGATTCCTTTGAACAATATCACGGCTCGATCCTGTCACTTAAGGCGGTGGTTGGCAGCCTCAGAGACTGAAGCTATGGTTTTCAGATGGCCTACACAAAGCAGTCATTGCACTCTAACTTTGATACCGTAATTGTATGCACCTGTTATAAGCAGGACGTAATAGCCAGGACAACTGGGAGGTTGGGCTGTAGTGTAAAGGCCTTGTATAAATCTAGCACATTGTCCTTCATTCACAAATGATGCTATACCTGTTGATGGAGACACACCATAATCATCCTCCACTGAGTGTCCATAAACATCATCGTAGCCTTCATAATCTGTGTAAATCATATTGTGAAAGATGTTACAAACGTAGAAAAACCTTTGGTTCACATACATGTACCTCCAACCAATTATCCCATACACAATGTTTAATTTTTATAGGCCAAGTATGAGCAAAACAACCTCAAGTAAAACTCATGAACACAGAAAATACACACATAAATAAGAGACCAAGTTCTGTGAATTAACTTGAGGAAAACCTCTTGCATGTGATATGCATGTACGGCTGATGTAGTATAATCGACTGGAATGTACGGTACATGTATAGACTGGCTCTGGTTGCTACATTTCCATCACACGCAGTTGCTTGTGTGCGGCGGGAACCATAGCAGCTTCATTTAATGCACTGAGCTTTGCGCAAGTGTTTTCACCACTGCGACAGCGAGCGTCAGTGGAATTGTTCGAGAAGGTTCGAAATTAAAAAATGACATTTCGGTGACAAGAGGTATTTGTCTAGATTTGCAACATAATCGCCAATCTTTCTTGCCAGGTCAATGGAATAATAGCCAAAACTACAATTATTCGCCAATTGGCGAGAATGGCGAATGGTACATGTAGCTGGAACCCTGACACAGTCACAGACAGTGCTGGGTGAACATGTGTCACTGTCACCTTAGTGTCAGACAGTCCTCAAGACATGCAAGACAGAGTTTAGTCCAGTATCCTACGTAAACAACGCAGCTGATTCAGCAATAAAGTGTGAATTCCGCAGTCATTGCATAGCTGCACTGGATCTAATTTCATGGTATTGCAAAGCACAACATTTTAGGCTAGAGCCTAGGCTCTGCATATTTCATGGAGACCGTGCGGTCACACTAATAAACTTCAAAACAACGTCAATGCAACATCAACACGCGTCAACACATGATAGTAACGTCAACACACCCAAATCACGTTCCAAGTTAACAGAAATGCAATTCGATAGCAATATAATGCCTAAAATACAATTTTGCTAACAACAGTTGCTGACATTTGGGGGAAATGGCTGTTAACACACCGCACAGCCACGAAAGACGAAAGCCATGTTGCCTCTCGGTCAGACGGATAATACCATTACGCTATAGGGGTCACCTTTATACCGTAAACCATAGTACGGTCCAAACGCCGCGAGAAGGCAAGATGGTGGTAAATGGTGGCGCTGCTCAGAGACTATTTTTTCGCATGAAAAAACTCCCTTGAAATACATGTATAGTAAAATGTAAACTCAATTAAATGGAAATTATTCCTAAGCGTATACATTACAGTTTGATACTTCTGTTTTCAATGCATTTTGTAAGTGTTGACGTTACTACAATGTGTTGACGGTGTGTTGACTCTGATAAGTACGACCCAGACTGTGGCCTCTGGCGCATGGCCACGGTGGCAGAGCAGTAGTGCATGTCTCCATGCGCATGATGGGTGCCGGCGCCTGTACTCAAACAGTGAACTACATGAAACCTACCCTCCCCATAGTCCATCCCCCTGACGTTCCTATGTCTTGACATCTTGGTCAGTATGTTATGACCATGCACGCTGCAGAAAAATACCTAACAAACGAGCTATGCTGAAATGTGTCCAGGAGGAAAAAGCAATGTGGACTTCAGCAGCCATGTTGGACGATGCATTATGGGAAGCGACATAGACTTGCTAGTTCGCACTTTTCGATCCAACTCCGCGTGCATGCTACGCAGCCCTTCCCTATTCCGCCTTGTGCAGGAGTAGTTATCTTCACGCATTGCTGCGTCCACTGCTACCTGGAATACTTGTAGCGAGTCTAGACTGAGGAACTGCGCTCGAGATATTTTGGCAAACTTTGATCGTTGAGTTTGATAGGTGTTGATACCTTCATTTTGCTTAAGACTGGACCTATCCTGGCTCTGGAATTGGTGAGGTAGTTGTCGGGCATCTGGAGATGTCAGCTAAGGCAAGTAGCAAATATTGTTTTAAGGAAATGGAAATGAATCCTAGTGGAGCATGTAGAGCAATCTCAATAATTATTGACAATAAATTGACAGTTGAGCGTTGTACAACACTAGGCTACATGTGTTGTATGTACAGTACATGTAGGCCTACATGTACGTCATACATGTAACATTGACAAACCTAGCGCCTAGGCCTCACACAAATACAAGTTAGGGGCCGTCCATGATCATTTGTATGTACATGTATGCAAGAGAGGGGGGTTGGTGCCGTTGGGTACACCATGCATATAGAGCTAGAGAGGGGGGTTAAAGCAAGCACGTTCGATACGCAGACTGAAAATTGGCCTGTAAATGAATCTTCATCATATCAATACACTTTATCATGCAAATAAGTAAGAATCAGCTTTTGTGTGTCGAAATTCAAACACAGTATCTTCCATCGTCCATTTTACCATTTATCGCCCATAGTGAACTGCAACATTACGACACAAAGACCTGAAGACCAGCATTGTCTTCTGGAATTGTGGAATGCGTATGCGAGGGGGGGTTAGGACTGTGCCAAATATCTGAATATTTGATTGTCTATTGAATATTAAAATACTACTTTCCGAATTTAAATATTCGAATGCAAAACTGTAGGGAAAATTTTCTCTTGTTTTCAATGAGAAAAATCGCACTATAGAGGCTTGCTTCAAGCAGATCTATTCAAATGAAAAGGGACAGAAATCTCACAATTCAAAAGTAAATTGTTCATTAAACAATTAAAAGGAATAGAAATTTTTAACGGGGCAAAAAATATTCCAATTGTTCATCTTCTAAATCTTGGTTAATCGTGGCTGGAAATACTCCTTGTGAGAAGCTATAATATTAATTAAAACATACAATCGTGTGTTACTGCAGCTGAATATGGATTGTTCATCAACAATCCGCCGATTAGTACGACCAAATATTCGATTAAATTGAAGGTCGGATATTCGAATGGTGAATTATTTGAATTGACTCAGTCCCAGGGGGAGGGAGGTTGGAGCCACTGCGTCATGCCATGCGTACGGGGCGAGGGAGGGGTCTGGCATTTCGTGCGTACATGGAAGTACAGTACTTTATGGACAGCCCCTTAGGGCTATGACGATCCTGACAATGTATGCGCATTGCAAACTGTTACATGTTCACTGTCGCACTTGTAAAACATATAAGATATATACATGTACATGTAGGTACATGTATGCCTATCACTTTTCTGTTAAGCCTGTCCCAGTAGGCCTACTAGTACTACTAGGCCCTACTACTACCTTTAGCTCCATGTTTAATAGCTAAACGTGGGGCTGAACAAAAATATGCCGTTTGTATTGGGACCATAACAGCAAATTGTTTACGATGACTTTTGGCCGTTTGGACACACGTAAGTAAATAAGCGTTATGTATTCTGTAAAAAAAATTAAATGGCAATATGCCTTTGCTTGGGGGATAACTCCCCTTGTAGGGCAGGCCTCTACTTTTGACTGTACATGTACATTTTATTGTATTAGCACCTTCAGTGTAGTTCAATCAGTGGCACGTTTGCCATTTCTGCAAAGGAAAAATTTGGATCAGAATTGATTGAAATAGAAACAGTTTTTCCAAAGTAAACAATCTTGTAAACTGCTTGGCTGAATGGCAACAGTTATGCAAACTTTAAAACTTGGCTGGAAAAAATACCATTTACATGTACAACAGACCTTCCTCACACATCAATTTTGTAATGTACACATGCAGTATCGATCACTTTCCCACGCCCACTGGACTGAGGTCTGGCATCTGGAATGGACATTATGCACAAGAGTGGCTCCAGTTGTATTGATGTGAATTATTAGTTCTTGCTGACAAGTTCGTCTGCCTGTACTTGTACTACATGTACAAGAAAAATCAACAACCAAAAAAGAAACCTAACCAATGAGGAAAACTCCGACTGGAATTCCCTCCAAATAAATTAATCACAGTAGAAAAACATATAAGCAACCCAAACTAGAAAAGTCAAGATAATTTCAAAAAAGTACATGTAAGCTTTAAAAGACAACTTAAAGGTGTCAGAACAGGGTTCAGAATGCAAAGAGACCTGAAGAGAATTCCATAAGGATGGAGCACTACTAGAAAAGACTTTGTCATCAGAAGCGCTCGTTTTGGTTCTCTTAAAGTGCAGAAGGTTTTGAGAAGCGAAGCGGATGGGTCTGATAGGTAGGAGAAATAAGGTCAGACAAGTGTGTAATCATGGAGGGATTTGTAGGTTAACAGGAAATTTAACAATTTCTTGTATTGAAGAATTTTTTGATCTTACATGTATATTCTTTTTCATTTTCAAAAAATTTAACAAGGTCTTTTTTAAATTTTAGTTGACGAGAATACTTGTTGTTAAGCAGGCTGTGTTTTTTTCCTCCTGGGTTTTTTGCTCAGTAGTTTGTTTCTTTTATCTTTTACATGTATGCAGTGTACTAATTGGTTTCCAAAGAGTCATTTTTTTTCTATTTAGAAATATCAGTTAATATTTAATTTATTATACATATCTTTCATTTTTTGTTTTGATTTGTTTAAATTTATTTTAGATAGGCCCTGATTTAAACTATATAAGTTTGCGGTAGCACCATGGATATACATGTATCTCTTTTTTTAGTATAAAAGAACTAGTGGAGATAACTTATTTATTGTTTATTTATTTATTTTAATGCTTTATTTGTTTATTTTTTATTTTTATTATTTTTCTTATGAAGCGTAAATGTGTTTATTTTTTTAGGTGTTTTTTTTGCCCTGATGGCCACCCAAAGTACATTGACCCAAAGTGAAAGTTTCTGTGTAGCTCCATGATTTGGGAAGTTGGGAGTCAGGCAGCAAGAACCATAAAATGCAAGTCAAGACTGTTCAACTGTGTTCAGGTTTTAAGTTTGTATTTGCGTACACATTGGAAACTTGAAATCCCATGTTTGCTAAATTTTAAGTGAAGTACATGTACAGTGTACATGTACATACACTGTACACGTACATGTGTTCTTTTTGCAGTGCTGTTAGCAGCCCTGTGTACATACATGTACATGTACATGTACTACATTTCTACCACCATGATATGGCAGGTACTATTTTCATGTACATGTCCTCTGACAGTGAAACCTGAGACAGTCGGTCTGCATTCCAGGCATGACTCCAGGCATGCATAATCTCTCAAAGGGGAATGATGCTGATAAGAGTAGTTCATATTATGAGCAATTTAATAGTGTGGAGTCCATCATGATCATTGTGGGAAAGGAACTGATGCAGTACATGTACTTGTACATGTGTGTCCCATATACTATAGGGCTGTGCTGAATATCCTGATATTCACATATTATTTTCTGAAGTCAACTATTCGAAAGCAAAATTCATGAAAACGAAGGGAGAATTTTCATTTGCTTTAAATGAGCAAAATAGTCCCGTGAAGGCTTGTTTCAAGCAGATTCAAATGAAAAGTGGCAAGAATCTTACAGTGATTCAAATGGTAAATTATTCATTACAAAATTTTTAAGGACAAGAAGTATTGTTCTCTTATAAATCTTACTAAATTGAGACTGGAGATGCATGTACCGGTAGTTCTAGACGTGAGAAGCTATTATAGAGATTATAATGTACAATTGTGTGCATTATTGCAAGTGATTTTGTATAAATTGATTGTTCATCAACAATATGAGTCTGGTCGTTATGACTGGAGTCGGATATTCCATCAAATTGAAGGTCAAATATTCGAAAAACGAATAGTTCAAATTGAATCAGTCCTAGTCCCATAGATGAAACAAGTGTATTCTGACTTTTTATCTTGGAATGGGTCCATATACATGTACGTGGGTGGAAAGATAAAAGGGGGAAGGTAGGGGTGTGTTTGGGTGTTGGTGGAGATTATTAAATTTTTTTTGAATGATAAAATTATAGAAAGGTATAACTTAGATTCAACCACATCTTTTATTTCCTGTTTACAATCTTAAACTAATTAATACTTGTCATTATTTTAGCAGTCGTTGGTGTTTTTGTGAATTGAATTAATTTTGAAATTTCTTTTTTGTTTTTTAAACAAACTACATGCAGTAAATTTTCTTTAAATTAATTTCAGCTTGTAAAGGAACTTTTGTATCATTTTGTCAGATACATGTATTGACATTACTTTCTATATACATGTGTATACTGATCCACGAAATTACTGTAATCATTGTCACAGAAAGCTACAATGTACATGTGTACATGTACATACGTGGACATAATTATACATACACATGTACATGTACATGTAGTGTGCAAGGTTAATGCACACGTGTACATAAATGTGTCCTGTTTTTATGTAGAGCAACATGGACATTAACATGCAGAATATGAGTTTAAAGAACCATTTCAAAATAGTGTAAAGGGTAGTACATAATTTATCGGATTTGATCATTCCCTATTTTGAAAGAACATGGGAAATCCATCAAAATATATTGTATCCATCATACATGTACATGTATAACATGATGCACAAAAATACATATTCTTTAAGCAGTCGTGCTGACATATGATATCCAACCCTACTACATGTACATGTACACCAATAATATTGTGTGTTTCTGTCAGATCTGACAGACATATTCCCTCTGCTATTGCTAAGCTCTGTTAGTTGCAGCTGGCTATACACTGTGATGTTGGGCTCTGTTGGATTTGTCTGATGTAGCATGTGTACAGTAAAGCTTTCAAACAACCCTATATTCTGTTATGTGGAGCGATCCTGAATTTGCTTGACAGCAGGTTCATCTCATGAGATGCCAGAAAAGATGCATGTTTGAGGTACCCGCCCAAGGAATTTGAATTCACTTCCAAATGACTGTTGGAAGCTTTTTTTTTCTCTTCACTCTTTCCACAGAAGGAGAGCAAGTCAGACCAGCAGCTCCATCTAGCAGCCCTTCAGGGCAACCTGTCGCTGCTCAGGAGAACACTAGATGGAGGCAAGGTCCACGTTGACTGCAAGGATAAGGTGAATGGTCCATTGTGGAAATAGACCAAGCTCTCTCAACTGAGGGAGGGGCAGTATTTATAGACTGCATATGAAGCAGTCAGCAACTTATTTGGAAGGGTAGCATTTCTGGTGTGGAGCCCATTTTTCAGGGAACTAAATTTGTCAACTTTCTGTCAAGCATCTGCTTAATTATTTCCACTCTTGTTGTAATCAACAGTTGGTATACATGTAGATGGCTTGTTATCTTTCTTCTCAAACTTACAATTTTTTGTGTATTTAAATGTCCTTGACATACATGTACGGTACATACATTTGTATATAGAGATTTGAAAAATTCCTGTCCTGCTTCAGAGTGGGGACAGATAATTTTTGATCAAGGTAAATAAGGTCGTACATGAAACCAAACATAAATGTATATTGAGTCTTCAGTCACTTTGTGCTGTGTATACACAGTTACTTGGTTATGGCACACATTGAGTGGTTGGTGAAATACAATGTAGGTCGAGTCTGCATACCTGTACACAGTATCTCTGGAGGAACTGCCATGATACCGGTGTCATAGTGCCCAGGCTTTAGTCCTATACATGTAGTCATCCATTGCTGACAAGCTCGCGTTAGATTAGTTTGAGACACCACAGTTTTTATAAAGGGGCCGTCCATAATGTACCGGTATGAACGCACAAAGGAGGGAGGGGGTTGGTGCCATTGCATATACCATGCGTACAAAGGGGAGGGGAGTTGGTGCCATTGCATACACCATGCGTACAAAGGGGAGGGGAGTTGGTGCCATTGCATACACCATGCGTACAAAGGGGAGGGGAGTTGGTGCCATTGCATACAGCAT
>NW_019091357.1:3721153-3731477 GCF_001949145.1 Acanthaster planci
GCGTACACCATGCGTACAAAGGGGAGGGGAGTTGGTGCCATTGCGTACACCATGCGTACAAAGGGGGAGAGGGTTCAAGCCTGCGCAAAGCGAAACTTTGGCTTTAATGAATTTTCATATCAATGTACACTTTCTCATACAAATACATGTGCATGTACATACATACATACTTGTACTGTACTAGGATCCGCTTTTGTACGTCAAAAACTGCTCAAACGGTATCCTCCACCGTCCACCCCACCATTTATCCTCCCGTGCAAACGCCGCGCCTATTATTAGTAAGCCGCAACATTACTCATGACACAAAGACCGGCAGCATCTCCCGGAATGCGTGTGTGTGTGTGCATGGGGGTTGGAGTCACTGCGTATGTCATGCATATGGGGGGAGGGTCTGAAAAGCCTGCATTTCATGCCTACGTACTTTATGGACTGTCCCTAAACTTGTTCCTGGATGGAACAACATCACTAGGAGTTCATTTGTGCAAAAAGCATGAATGATTCAATTTTGTTTTTTTTTTATTGCAGGAGGGGACAACACCTCTGATACTCGCAGCAGCCAATAACCACCTGCAGTGCGTCAAGGAGCTTCTGGACCAGGGAGCACAGCTGGATGAGAGGAGAAATGTAAGCAAGCCTGCCCCCCCATCCATTAAAGTAACAGTTACGTTTGGAAGAGAGAAAATATTTAATCATGAAATCAATGCAGTCAAGGAGCTTTATGCATCACTCATAAGAAATGAAGATCAAGGTGTACTCACTACTGCTGGTTGACTAGTTGATCTGTGGCATACACTGTACGTATACAGCAGGTTGCATCTTGAAAGGAATTTACAGTACAAATCTCCTACATGTAGGTTTATCATCTTAAAAACTCACTTGATTCTGGCTTTTTATTTCTTCCCTAGACCGGTACCTGTGCTCTGTTCTTTGCAGCCCAAGGTGGTTTCCAAGACATAGTCAAGGAACTACTTGACAGGGGAGCATCAGTGGATCTACCAAGTCAGGTACTCAGCTTCATGTATGTGTAGGGCCACCTTATTTCTCCCTGCTGGAATACAAGTTTGTAACCTGCCAGTTTCTTAACATGCTAATTCCTCGTTTGTTAATATGCACATAATGTACATAAAGTCCAAGAAGTCCATGGAGCTGGAACTTGAAAGTGAACGTGGCTGCTTCACATGGCCTGTTTTAGCTGTACAGTGGTTACAGTATGATTCTACTGTAATTCGACCACCAGAATTAGAAGCCGTTACTGTGGTGGCACAGCGCTCTTAGACAGGTGGTACGCGCGTGTTACATGCCTCTTCGACCAATAGGTTGTCGTGATTGCCAAATGTACGGGCGTGTTAAGCTGAAGAATGTGCGTGTGAGTGCGGTGCCACCGCAGTTATGGCGTCTAATCGGATTAGTTCATAGAAATATATTATAAAAATATGTCTCAAGGGACTTGTGCGAATCAGAATTCATGACATTTGGCTGTGTATCAGCCGCTGTACTGAAAATTGAACAAAAATGACATGTTTAGCACAAAATAATACCATTGGCAAGTGCCCTGACACCATTTGCGGGACGTTTGCACTTGGCTCATTAATGCTTGCCATTCCTTGTTTATGTACGTATATGTAATATAGCAGGAGAAGTGGGTAGACCATTTCTTGCATTTTCATGCATCGTTGCACAGTGGTTTAAAACCCTACCTGACCCAGACATCAGTGAATACTATCAAATTATTTTCACTCTTATCAATTAAAACAATTTAGCAAGTCTTTAGAACTCATTTAGAGTCCTTGTGGATTTTCAATTTGGCCGATTGTAAATGTGCATCAACAAACATATGTCGATGTGCATTTTTCTTGTTTGGTACTTTTCATAGTTTATTGTAAAAATTAAATGCGAATTTTTGCACTCTATTCAATATTTTTCGAAAGCACATTTGTATCAGCTGAAAGAGAGTCTAACAAGCTACAAAATAATGCAAAGGTTTCTCTCTGAAGATATAATTTTGTTTTTGAAAAGCAGGGTTTTGTTGGCATTTTTTTTCATCAATTATAAGCCTACCTTTCTTCAAAAAAGCTAAGGTGCGTAATTCAGGGGAATATATGGTAAAACTATTAAAAAACAAAATAATTTTTGGTGAATGTTATCTCATTAAATGCTACTGAATTGATTAAAAGCATAATATCGAGGGGAAAAAAATTATGAAATATCTGGGTCTTAAACCATTGTACGTTGCATCTGTAAATCTGCTCTGAAGTGCCATCTCATTTGTAGAGGATAGACAAGCTTGTGGGAAGTTTATTAACCAAACTTATGCCCGCACCTGGTGCATGTGTAAGGGCGGCTTGGTCCAACAATTGGTTACGCATGTTCGATGCGTTCTGCACCAACTGCCCATGAACCCGCATGGGGTGAGTTCCCACCAAAGGGAAGTCACTGTCCTGTGAAAAGCACACCATCCCTTATTCCTACATGGAGTACAAGAAGACAGAACCAGGTGGCTGGCTCATCAGCCTGCTTCTTGCTCGCAGACGAGGGGGAGGGGGTGAATGCATTTGCACAAAGCCCTTAACAGTGAATATTATTGTGCAGGATGGAGGCACTCCTCTGTTCGTAGCCTGCCAGTGTAACCACCTCGACGTTGTCAAAGAGCTTGTCTCGAGAGGAGCCGATGTGCACCGGACCATGAACGTGAGTATGACGGAGTGTGCCCAGCGCATTAGCATCAACAAGCTTGAGAATTTTACCAGACCACTACCAGTTTCTTACTGCAGTAGGTCGTACTTAGAAAGAAGTAAGGTTGTCGGACATCAAACTAAAATTTTAGGGTCAGAGGGACTACAAATGCCAAATTTGTCCAAGTTTTCAGATGGAGTTATTTCAGTTCAAGCCTAAGTTTGTGGGAAAATTATTCGTAAATAAGTGCAGTGTGTAAGTTTATGCTGAGTAATTTGTTCTCGGATGTCTTCACTTACCAGGACGGTGCCACTCCACTTTTCATCGCAGCACAGAATGGTCACTACAACATGCTCAAGTACCTCCTGGAAAGAGACTGTGACATTAACCAATCAAGAGTGGTAAATTGTACTTCTTGACCCTCACCCTCTGTGCCAAAAACTTCCCCGGGTGGCCTGTTCCCCCCATGTAGCACTCAGTAGGTTACTTACTTTGAGCCATGTTGTGTTTGGTCATTGGCTCAGGGCGTGCACATGGCACAGTGTGTGCATGGCCCATTTTTCGACTGAGTGAGTACGATTCATGGCACTATTACTCAGGAGAAATGGAACAATGTGCGCATGGCAGAATCAGTGATAAAATATCGCCCACTTACGTGTATTTCAGTGGCATTGGTTTCCTTATATAACAGGTTTTGCTCTTGCCCAACGTATATATTGATAAACACTGTATGCTCAGTGCTTGTCCGAGAGCTTGCAAAAAAATCCACAAGCTTACTCAGGTGGGACTCAAATCCACGACCTCCTGCTTACTAGTGCAGACGTCTTAACCACTTGACCACTGAGCTTGCCGGGGTCGGCTGGCTGGTCCAAGTCAGGTGAAGCAGCAGGTACCGCGAACTATTTTCAAGATGTATTTTTGAGCTGGGGGAAAAAAACCTGTCATATAAATTAACATCTCCCCAACGCAAAAATACATCTTGAAAAAGACAATGGTTTCAATATCACTTAAAAGCATACCGTTACATGTAGTCAACTACAGTAGTCAACTGAACTGTATGCACAAAGTCCACATTAATTAGTACTTTGCATATACTATGCAGAAAGCTGCCAAGCTTGTGTAAATTGGTTTTAATTTCTATTTAAAGGGCAAAACACACCTGCAGCCATCTTCTACTAAAATGAACATTGCAAATTTTTTTTTGATGTTGATTTTCTTAGTATGAAGGCTATTAGTGACTAGAATCTGGTCCAGATTTGATACTTAATTAATGACATCTAAAACAATGACAAAATTAGGATTCTTTTTACTGAATTTTTGATTTCCACAGGACAAGGCGAGCCCCCTGTGGATTGCTGCTCAGATGGGCCATGCTGACATCATCAGAGAGCTGATCTCCCATGGTGCTAAGATTGATTCTGCAAGGGAGGTTAGAAATCAGACATTTCTTTGCTTGTCCCTGTAAATAGATGTGTGTGTAGCTGTCCAGTTGTGTTTCTGTCAGTCACTGTCAGCTTTTCGGTCTAGATACAGGTAGTCACCTAGTGACCACACCCACCATGTAAAATAAATATGGTTTAGATTTGCAGTGCAAGAGATTAGTGGTCAGATATTCATATCTGTTGGTCGGTCTCTCTGTCTGTTTTCTTCCCCTCACCACACTGGTCTTTTAGTGTGAAGAGGGCTGTGTAATGTTCAGTGAATCAAATGACATTGCAAGTGTGAAATAAAGAAGTTGAACTAAACATGCCAGTAATGTGCGAGTAATGTGCAGTACCCATCGAGAACACGGTGCCAGCTACAATCAATACGCCATACTTTGTTCATTTTGTTCAGTTGAAAGTAGGAACAGAATTGTACATAACTACATGTACTTTCAAGTGAAAAAACGTCCATCTCTTTGAAGCAGGAAACACATTTTAAAGGATATTAGTGTCAATTTAAGCATTGTGGGAAGTGAGTTCAATCCAGCGGGCCATCAACTATGTGTATTCCAAGCTGTAACACGCTGCATAATAATTTGTTGAATTCTGTACACTTCAACTTCCATCATTTGCCCAGACAAACGTGTACCTTAGTTGATCCTTTCAAAAAGGAATATGTACATATATTCATGATGTTTCTTTCTGACTGACAGGACGGTGCCACTCCTCTCTTCAAGGCGGCACACAAGGGTCACACTGACTGTGTGTCCGACCTGGTCAGCCATGGTGCTTCACTGGGTTTGCTGGAGGTAAATTTACCCGTTGATTTAGTGATTAAGAGATTTCTGCCTTGCTGCTCACAAATCAAATTATCATACCTAAAGTACAAAAATAAAAATCCCCCCAAAGTTTGGGTTACTAGCTAACCTTCTTGTGAGTTGAGCACCGTGTAAGTACAGACAAGTTGTGATTTTGTCATGGAGCCAACTTGTTTGTGTAGTCATTTTGAATCCAAATAAGCAGTGATATTAGGACGGAAAATTGCGCTGCTGTAAAGTCTTATTAAGTTTCTTTTAATATCCTGAGGGTGCCGCTATTTTCCTCCAGGGGTCGCATTTT
Organism: Acanthaster planci; assembly: GCF_001949145.1. Next base: position 3,726,370 of record NW_019091357.1, read on the forward strand.
TCATTTGAAGTGTGGATTTGGTCAGTTTGTGTGGATATGTACACCTATGACATTTTGTGAAGACTTTGTATTACATTTGCATTTCAGTGAGTGTCAGTGTCAAAATTGTACACACGTACACTGTACATGTATGAAATGAAGAGGAGAGATGCACATCAATTCCATTTGCCTTGCTGACCAAATACCAACACCCATCTGCAACATTAATATTGAACAAACCACGATTGGTATGAATGCAAAAGCTTTAGCAAACCTCAAATATCCTGTTTAGGAGTTTGCTGAGGCTGCAAGTCCAGAGACCCTAGGTGTGACCCCGGGTGCTAGTGGTTTTATCATTTCTGGAAACCATAAACAGCTTCAGCACCAACCATGACAATGAAAAGCCTGAACATGGTATTGGATGTTTTCAAATTAACGGATAAACGATGCTCCTTTTTTTGTAACTATGCGATTTCCCTGCTTTTTTTGGTTGGTTCCATTAAGAATGGCGAGAGTGCTTTACATGCTGCAGCCCTTTTTGGACATCTCAAAGTTGTCAAGCAGCTGATACATGCTGGTGCTGACATCCATCTCAAGAACAAGGTACATAGAAATATAAAACTTACCTGATTTCCACTTTGAATATTAAAGTAAACATGGCTTTGGAGCAGGTCAAAATGTTCCTGAGTTTTGAAATGTCCCCTCTGACATGTTGAAACTGAGGTGGACAGGTCTGAGGCACACATTCATCACTGTGTTTCCATATTGGTACACTTCGGTGGAGAGCTCACATGGTTCCCAGTGGGAAGAGCATAAATTCCCCCCTTTTTTTTAAAATTAGAGTTCAATTTTGTGGCATTTTCTAGCCAACAGAGCCTCTGTTTCTGAGACACTATAAGCTGAAAGTAGGGCCAAGAGCAACTTTCCAAAAATGATACAATGGCAGAGATTTCCATGTGCATCTCTATGATACAGAGATATAAACTTTAAACATACATTACATGCCTAAAGTCTGAAGAATTTGTCCCTTAATGGCACAGCTTCTCGGCTGACTTACGACCTCAAAGATAGTAGCCCAAAGTAATGTGTACTTGTATGATACACCTTTTCTAAGCATATAAAATTGAGATTAAGATGAATCTTAATACACATATAATAATCAATTCTGAAAGTTAACTCTATTTGTGTCTCTCTCCCCCATCTCCTCGTACACCTGGCCCTACCCCACCCCACCCCACCCCATCCTATTCCCTACACAGGAGGGTGTCACTGCTTCCGATCTTGCCAGAGATGCAGGGTATGACATCATTTCCGACTTCATCCACACTGCCAAGCAGCCCTCTTCCCACACCACAGTATGACGGAAGGGACTAGTTGGCATTGTTATTCCCACAACCCCATACAAGTGGGCACCATTATAAGCGGCATGTTTCACAAGAAAATGCTGTTTTTGCCAAGTTACTGTAAAATTTGGGTAAAAGGCATTAGGCAGTGAGACGAGCCTGGCTACATAGCTGAGGGGCCAGGGTCAACTGCCACCCCCACCCCCTTCCCTTAAAGAAGAGCCTGACTGTGCTACTACCAGTGAGCAGTGTGTACATTGTAATATTAATGTTTTAGTAACTCCAGTAATTCTGAAATCTTTGTTGGTGCGATAAACAATAATTTGGAGTCTTGCCACACATTCAAATTGTATGGGAAAAGAGCATTCGGGATTAAAGGCTCTGTATATGTGCTTTGAGGCAGCTTTCTTTAAAATTTTGTTCCCTTCCTGTCTGCTGGAGTTAAACAAATTTTCTCTTACATTTTAAAGTCTTCCTACTTAAAGGTGATACTTCCGTACTCCTCAATCACAGAAGAACCAACACTGAAAATCTTTCAACATTTTGTTGTGATTAAATATTGTCATGCTGTGACTGACTTTCTGCCTGACTTTTTTTCAACAAGTAGAATTCATTCCTTAATATTCTTTCACAGAATTAAGTTGTGTAATTTGAGCAATCTAGTGCACTTATAGTTCTTTGATTAAATATGATTAACAAATGAGGACTTTTTGCGTCTGAGCAGTGCCCTTAACCCCTACTTCCTTTAACCGAATGCATGGATACTTAAGCATACAGATTTATGTATGTTCAGGTATGTTATAGTCAGGTGAGTGAGGAAAATGTCCGTCAGAATTCAAACCTGTAAACTTACCGTGGTGCCAGAGCTTCTTCCTACGCAGCACTGTCATCTGGCCACACTCTACATGTAGCAATTTGCCAATTGTTCATTGTCTTTAAATGTACTTGTGCATTCACATGTACGAAGTTTCACACGGCTTGTTTCGGGGCTTGTTTCGATATGATCCATATTTCAACAGACGTTTTACCCTCAAAAGTGTTCATGGGTTGCAGTGTTTTTCATTCTACCGTAGGACATGTGGAGCAGAGAACGCCCACAAACATTTTCAGCGGGCTAGTCTTTGCGGTGATTTTGTAATTCAAGAAACTATAGCAGTAAGTAGGAGACAATAAAGAGACCTTCTTGAGGACATACCCTTCAGACCCAACCACATGCTTTGAGTAGATATGCTAAGGTCTACAACTTTTTACAAAGATTAAACGCCTTTGAAAAAAAAAGAAAAGAACAACAGCTGATCAGTTCTTACAAGCATTCAAACCTATTACACCAATTTCTAAACTCATGTACAAATGTATTTGTGGTGAAGCATATTCGAAAAAGAGGCTATTAAAATCCTGTATTATTTAAAATCAATAGTGCTAAAACACAAGATTAGTACTCAAAGAGAGGTTCAGTATACCGTTGTGACATTGTGTTGAGTTCCAAATTATGCGTGTAAAAAGAATCACAGACAAGCCTGTTCATTGTGTATTCATTTAATATGCATTATTCAAAGAGATATATTTTGAAGGAGGAGAGTTGGAAATATCTATGGGCTGCTTCAGATATTGTTGATTCAAATACATGTAGTGAAACAGTACAAAAATTTAATGAGCTGAAGATGTTGCTCTGCAGTGTTATAGTATTTGTAGTTTTATTGCTGAATATAATCAGGTGCTGAATTTTTTTCCCCCAAGTTGTGGAAATACCCAGTCACAACCCTATGGGTACAGTATTTATGACTCGCTCCAGGCAAGGATGATTTAAGTCATGGCCCGCTCATAGTAGGGAGGGTAAAATTTTTTGTGGAACTTGAATTTTTATTTTTTTGTAAGAAATTTTATATTCATCAATAATTTGAAGGGAACATGCTGGTTGCTGGGGTGATTTCAGATCAGTCTTGCAAGCCTAAGTCTGTGTTAGAATCAAGTTTTTCTCAGTTAAGAACTAACATGAGACAATGTCATATCTGCTGCTGATAACAGACTATTGGGCTATGCCATATATGCCCCATAGGCCATTGGGCTATGCCATATATGCCAAGTAACGGCTTACACTATGGGCCTTCCAGCCATGCGTTTAAAATTGCATTTTTTTCTGATGCAACCTTTTATACAGGCATGCAACTGATTTCCTCTTTTTTCACTTCACTCTCATGCCCCTGAAAATTGAAAAATGCTGTACAAAGTCTTGTAAAGTTTGGAATTTCCTTGTTTTTTGTCAAAGTCCAAATTGCATGCCTGTTTACAGAGCAGGTATGTTTGTATTCATTGCAGTGTATATGCAGTTTGTTAAAATACTGTTCTGACTTAGCTAACCAGAATTTCTTTTTTTCTGTGAAATTGTTCAAATCACGTAGAATTACCACAGCTATTCCACAGAGTAGTGTTGTTAAATAATACTTTTTCCCCTTTGCTATCATTAGTGAAGTGTGCTTTAAGCATTATAATGTACTTTGTATATGTCTGTAGCAAAGTCTGAGCCAGACTAAACATATCCAACATGGTATCTGGAATATTGAAATTTTTTTTACAAATTTGTTAGGTTTGTATTGACGTTTGTGTAAGGAGAATTCTGGATGCCCATTTTTTTTTATTTTTAATTTTGCATCTTTCAGCTGTTTCCTAATTCAAGTCAGCAGGGTGTCCCTTTGAGGTTTTTATGCTTTTACTTTCACAAAAAGGGGCATTCAGCATTGTCTCCAAGCTGTCATCAAGACAGCTGGACACCCCCCCCCTCCTTTTTCTGCCTAAATCCTAGATGTAGGTCAAATGTGAGGCGCTTTACATATAATTCAGTGTTGCAGTTGATAACCATGGTGAGAAATTAACATGGGTTGTTTTCATCTTGTTACAGCACCCTGTCTTGGATGTACATTTCTGAAATGGAAATTTCTCATAGCTAAAGGTGCCCAGAACAAGCTAATGTAGATGCAAATTAGTTTCTAAAAACCAAGAGCTTGCCTAGTTGAATTTTTTTATGGAATTTTTTTCAATGTATCACCATTATATGCAATTTTTTTTATATGTCCTAGTTGGGAATTTACAAATTTTTTCCTACCTCGTGTTTACGTCAAGTGTATTGAGTTTATATTTGTTCACTGTTTGTATTTTGGTGTTTTAAGTGGACCTATAGCATTGACAAATTTGTTATTCAGCATAAACAGTACTTTATGTAAGTTGATTTCAATAAGAGATTTAATAAATTGTGTTTGCATTTGAAGTGTGTCTGCATGCTGCATATTTTCTTGGTTATAATGGGAACCAGAAGATGCAATGATACACCATGTTTGCAGAGTTTCAAGTCAGAAGTCTGTGAAAAGGCAGACAAAATAAAGACACCTGTTTCCCATTATACATGTAGAATGATTTTTAGAGAATATAAATAACTGTAAAATTAATACTAGTTAAAAATTAGAAATACATCTTTTTCTGATCGAATGTATTGTACATTTATTATTGCATATTAGCACAAAAAAATGTAACGCAATAAGCCTTTTGCGAGTTAAATTTGAATAAAATCTGGTCCGCTGAGTTCTTTAAATTCACGTGAACACAACAATTTGAATACTCCACACTAAAGGCACTGTTGCTATACCTCGTGATTCGGGGCAAGCTTTCCCATAGTTACATAAGAGACGCCTTGCAACAATACACTGTTCTCAATGGATAAGAACGGCACAAAGGAACCAGTTCATTCCAGAGATGGTGGTCGCTGAGCAAAAGCTTGCCCCGAATCACAAGGTA
>NW_019091357.1:3744472-3794231 GCF_001949145.1 Acanthaster planci
CCAAGATAATTCTCTAACTCTCCACAATATGGTCATGGAACTTGTACCAGTGGATAGAGCAACTTAATCTCTTTCAGATGACACGACTGTTGGCTCATTTGGAAAATTGTGGGATTTTCTAACCTGAGATATATAGAGCCCACCCAACGTCCCAATGTGCACTACAGAAAAGGTGGGAAATGAGAAATAGCAATTTGACCAAAACAAACTCTTGCCTTCTTTCCAAGATAATTCTCTAACCTGTCCCGATATGGTAATGAAACTTACATCAGTGGATAGAACAACATATTCTCTTTCAGATGACACCAGGACTAGCTCATTTGGACAATTTTGGGATTTTCTAACCTGAGATATATAGAGCCTACCCAAGGAAATGACGTGCAGCGTACAGGAAATGAGAAATAGCAAGCTTTACCAAGTCAAACTTTTGCCTTCTTTTCAATGTAATTCTCTAACCTGTGAAGATATGGCCATAAAACGTATACCAGTGGATAGAGCAACATATTCTCTTTCAGATGACACCACAGTTGGTTCATTTGGACAATTGTGGGGTTTTCTAAGCTGAGATATATAGAGCCTGCCCAATCAAATAACGTGCAGCGTACAGGAAATGATAAATAGCAAGCTTTACCAAGTCAAACTCTTGCCTAATTTCCAAGGTAATTCTCTAACACTCCACAATGCGGTCATGAAACCTGTACCAGTGGATAGAGCAACATAGTCTCTTTCAGATGACACGGCAGTTGGCTCATTTGGACAATTTTGGGATTTTCTAACCTGAGATATATAGAGCCTACCCAAGGAAATGACGTGCAACGTACGGGAAATGATAAATAGCAAGCTTTACCAAGTCAAACTCTTGCCTTCTTTCCAAGATAATTCTCTAACCCTCCACAATATGGTCATGGAACTTTTACCAGTGGATAGAGCAACATATTCTCTTTCAGATGACACGACAGTTGGCTCATTTGGACAATTGTTGGGTTTTCTAAGCTGAGATATATAGAGCCTGCCCAATCAAATGACGTGCAGCGTACAGGAAATGATAAATAGCAAGCTTTACCAAGTAAACTTTTTCCTTCTTTTTAAGGTAATTCTCTAACCTGTAAAGATATGGCCATAAAACGTATACAAATGGATACAGCAACATATTCTCTTTCAGATGACACCACAGTTGGGTCATTTGGACAGTTGTGGGGTTTTCTAACCTGAAATATATAGAGCCTACCAAAGGAAATGACGTGCAGCGTACGGGAAATGATAAATAGCAAGCTTTACCAAGTCAAATTTTTGCCTTCTTTCCAGGATAATTCTGTAACTCTCCACAATATGGTCATGGAACTTGTACCAGTGGATAGAGCAACATAATCTCTTTCAGATGACACCACAGTTGGCTCATTTGGAAAATTGTGGGATTTTCTAACCTGAGATATATAGAGCCTACCCAACGTCCCAATGTGCACTACAGAAAAGGCGGGAAATGAGAAATAGCAAGTTTGACCAAAACAAACTCTTGCCTTCTTTCCAAGATAATTCTCTAACCTGTCCCGATATGGTAATGAAACTTACAACAGTGGATAGAACAACATATTCTCTTTAAGATGACACCAGGACTAGCTCATTTGGACAATTTGGGGATTTCCTAACCTGAGATATATAGAGCCTACCCAAGGAAATGACGTGCAGCGTGCGGGAAATGATAAATAGCAAGCTTTCCCAAGTCAAACTCTTGCCTTCTTCCCATGGTAAATCTCTAACCCTTCCAGATATGGTCATGAAACTTGTACCAGTGGTTAAACTAGTTATTCTCTTTGAGATGACACCAGGACTGGCTCATTTCGACAATTTTAGGACTTTCCAAGCTGAGATATATAAAGCTTATCCAAGGAAACAAAGTGCAGCGTACGGGAAATGATAAATAGCAAGCTTTACCAAGTCAAACTCTTGCCTTCTTTCCAAGATAATTCTCTAACCTGTCCANCTAACCTGTCCCGATATGGTAATGAAACTTACAACATTGGATAGAACAACATATTCTCTTTCAGATGAAACCAGGACTAGCTCATTTGGACAATTTGGGGATTTCCTAACCTGAGATATATAGAGCCTACCCAAGGAAATGACGTGCAGGGTACGGGAAATGATAAATAGCAAGCTTTCCCAAGTCAAACTCTTGCCTTCTTCCCATGGTAAATCTCTAACCCTTCCAGATATGGTCCTGAAACTTGTACCAGTGGTTAAACTAGTTATTCTCTTTGAGATGACACCAGGACTGGCTCATTTCGACAATTTTAGGACTTTCCAAGCTGAGATATATAAAGCTTATCCAAGGAAACAAAGTGCAGCGTACGGGAAATGATAAATAGCAAGCCTTACCAAGTCAAACTCTTGCCTTCTTTCCAAGATAACTCTCTAACCTGTCCAGATATGGCCATGAAACGTATACCAGTGGATAAAGCAACATATTCTCTTTCAGATGATCACCAAGTGATAGAACAACAAATTTACTTTTAGATGACACCAGGACTAGCTCATTTGGACAATTTTGGGATTTTCTAAGCTGAGATATATAGAGCCTACCCAACGACGAAACGTTCAGCGTACAGTACAGACAATGTGGGAAATGAGAAAAAGCAAGTTTGACCAATTCAAACTCTTGCCTTCCTTCTAAGATAATTCTCTAACCTGTCCAGATATGGTCATGAAACCTGTACCAGTGGATAGAACCACAAATTTTCTTTCAGATGACACCAAGAGTAGCCCATTTGGACAATTTTGAAATTTTCTAAGCTGAGATATATAAGAGCCTACTCAAAGAAACGACTTGCAGCGTACGGAAAATGATAAATAGCAAGCTTTTCCAAGTCAAACTCTTGCCTTCTTTCCAAGATAATTCTCTAACTTGTTCAGATATGGCCATGAAATTTGTACCACTGGATAGAGCTACGTATTCTCTTTCAGATAACACCAGGACTGGCTCATTTTGATAATTTGGGGATTTTCTAAGCTGAGATATATAGAGCCTACCCAAGGAAACTACGTGCAGCGTACGGAAACTGAGAAATAGCGAGCTTGACCAAGTCAAACTCTCGTCTTCTTTCCAAGAAAATTCTCTAACCTGTCAAGATGTGGTCTTGAAGCTTAAACCCATGGATGGAAAAACATATTCTCTTTCGGATGATGTCACGATTGGCTCATTTGGACAATTTTTTGATTTTTTAAACTAAGACATATTGAGCCTACCCAACGAACAACTTGCCGCGTACAGTACAGACAATGCAGAAAATGAGAAAATAGGAAGCGTGACCAAGTCAAATTTTTGCCTTCTTTGAAAAATAATTCTCCAACCTGTCAAGATATTGCCATTAAACTTGTACCAGTGGATAGAGCACTATGTTCTCTTTCAGCTGCCACGAGGATTAGCTCATTTGAACATAAATAGGAAGAGTGACCGACTCAACCTCTTGCCTTCTTTCGAAGATAAGTTTAACTGTCAAAATATGGTCATTAAACTTGTTCCAGTGGATAGAGTCGTGTACCAGTAATCAATCAAGAGGGCAGTAACAGTGGAGGCCAAAGGTCATTAATATTTACACAAAGGATTCAAAGTGACAAGGACTGAGATATTAATGCAATGAAAACACAAACACAGATACATGTACTGTGAAACGCAAAGATGGTAGATTATTTTAATACATATTATTTCTGAAATAAAAAAATGGTTATTCGCTTTTGCACTCTGCGTAGCCTCCACCATAATCAGTTCATAATTTTTGTCAATATTAGGCATATTTTCATTAATTTCCTTTGGAATAATACTCCCCTCTATACGTCCCATAAAGTTCACACCCTTGAGGCAAAAAAGGCTGGATTTATTTCACAAAATCGGCTAAATGGGAATACAACTAGCACGAAAAAGGCCAGTCACAGCAAGGGAATGACCAAATGATGCCCGATGCTTGTCAACGCACGGCGGGTCAATAAAATGGGCTGGCTCCGCATGTTTGCGGTACTACAAAGGACCGTCACCTCTGGTAGCCGCTTTGTACGGCGCTGTGGTTGCCATCCGACTTGTTCAGCTACCGAGATGATATATCCTAGAAAGTCGACTTATTAAGCGTATTTAGTAGATTTAACGAGATAAATGATGTAGTTAAGTCCATTTCATAATTATAGTAAGTCGACATCGCTAGATATTCTATGACATCAAGCCTGCTTCTGGAGTGGAGGCAAGAAAATACGCTGCAGGTCACGTTCACTTATGAGTAGTCAGTTCATGCCTGGATTTTGTACAGTTGATGACAAGAATTATCTCGCCAAGTCGACAGGGGCCTACTGGAATGATGAAGTCAACTTACAGCATAATTTGTATCGCCAAGTCCACACAGCGAATTTTAGAAGCAGACTCATTGACAAAGATTGTGTTTTCAAGTCGAGCTAGCAGAATTAGGAAGTTGGATTGACTACATAAATTTTCTTGCCAATTCGTCTTCCCACAATTGTAAAGTCGACTCAACAACGTAAATTATCTCGACGAGTTGACATCGCAAAATTCCCAAAGCAGACTTGATGACATAAGTTATCTCGCCAAGTCGTCTCACCAAATAAGGGAGTCGACTTAACTACATACAAAATCTCGCCAAGTTGACATAGGGAATTCCGAAAGTAGACTTAATGTCATGAAGTATATCGCAAGGTCATCTTACTGGAATTAGGAAGTCGACTTGACTACATACTTTATCTCATTAAATTGACTAAATAAGTTTTAGCTGTCTACTTTCACGCGCTACGAAGACTTCTTGAAGTGAAATCCAAATTTTTGCTGCCTGAAAATTGCGGTTTTTTGAAAATGCTTTTGGCAAAGTCCAAAATCACGAAACTCTTCTTGCAGAATAAGAGAAAATGGTGTTGTCCACTTTTGACGCTCCATAGCCTATCATACAAACGTGGAAGACTTAAACGTTTGGCTTTTCTATATCCTGGGATATAAAGAGCCTACACCGACTACCACAGACTGCAGCGTACACTACAGGCAAAGGGGAAAAGGTTAAAATAGGAAGTGTTATCAATTCAAACTCTTGCCTTCTTTCTGGGATAATTCAATAACCCGTCAACATATGGTGGTGGAATCTGTGCCAGAGGATAAAGAAACATATTCCCTCTCAGATGACACCACGGTTGGCTCATTTGGACATTTTTCAGATTTCTAAGCTTGGATGTGTTGAAAAAACATGACTCCCCAAACCCTTCTAACATACAGACAAGGGGGAACATGCGAAAATAGGAAGCTTTACTGACCAACCACTCTTGCATTCTTCGCTTTTAATTTCCAACCTGTCTAAATATTGCAATAATACTTATTCGTTAGTAATTCTTTAAACCTACATCAGTAGAAAGAAGATTATATGCCCCTTCCTATGCCATTGTTGCGTGGAAATAGGTCATGTAAAGTTTGGACAAAAGAAGTGCACCAAAATACGAATCACATGGGTAACAACTCTCGACTTCTTCCACAGATATTTTCCTAACTACAGCACGTATGGATATCAACCTTACGTTAATGGACAGAGGGACACGTGCCCTGTCATATGCCACCGTGATTGCTAGATTTGCACAATATTCTGACCTCATATGCTGTGTTATAGAGAGCCATCCTTGCTCGTCAATAGGCCTGTAAGGTGTGGACAATGGAATTGCACCTAAATACGAAGCAAGTAGGGCAATATCTCTCTGCATTTTCCATGGATATGTCCCTAACTACATCAAATAGGTATAAGAAACTTAAGTCAGCGGACAAAGAAACGTATTCCATTTCCTCCAATGCCGTCACGATTGCCAGATTTAGGCAGTATTCTGATTTTTATGCTGGGATATAGGCAGTTATCCTTGCGCGTAAACATGGCTTGTAAGGGGTGGAGAAAAGGAACTGCACCGAAACACGAAGCAGCAGGGCAACAACTCCCTTGGTGGATATATCCATTACTACAGAAAAATGTAAATTTGAAAGTTACATCACTGGACAGAGGAACGTGTGTTTTTTTTTCTGTTGAGACCACAATTTCCAGATTGGACCAATCTTTGCTGAGATATTGGGAGCCATCCTTCTGCGTTAATAGGCCCTGTAAAGTGGGGACGAAAATAATTCGACCGGAATACGAAGCGGAGTTGCAACAGTTAGCGACTTTTTTTGGAGATATTCCTAACTACAGCAAATACGAATATGAAACTTACATCAATGGACAGAAGAACATATGCCCCGATCGATGCCATCAAAATTGCCACATTTGAACGACATTCTGACTCTCTGGGCTGGATATAGGCGGACGTCCTTGCACGGTAAAAATCCCTATAAAGTGTGGACAAATGAAGAGAACCAAAATACGAAGCAGTAGAGCAACAATTTTCAACTTTTCCCGGGGCCATTTCCCTACTTACAGAGAACAAATATATGAAACGTACATCAACGAGGAGAGGAACATGTGCTCTCCGTCGCCACAACCGTTGCCAAAATTGAACGTTCTATACTAGGATAGAGGGAACAATCCTTTCGTGTTAACCGGCCCTTTAGGAACAAAAAATTTCACCAGTTTTCAAAGCAGCACGGCATAGCTCCCGACTTTTTCTGCAAATACATGTATTTTATTAACTACAGCAAATATATATGAAACTTACATCGATGGCCAGAGAAACATGTGGTCTTGACGATGCTTCAACGATTGCCAAATTTAACAATAGCGTGACTCTTTATTCTGGGATACAGGCAACCATCCTTGCGCGGGGAGAGGACCAGTAACCTGTGGACAAAGGGAGACTTGCAAAAACAGGAGCAAGTAGTAGGACAAGAAGTCATGTATTCTTTGAAAATTACTTCCCCTAATGCAGCAAGTATTGATATGGAACTTACATAAATGGGTAGAGGAACACATGTACTCTCAGATGCCAACATGACGGCCAGATTTGTACAATTTTCCGACCGTATACGCCCAGATATATGGAGCCACTTTTCTGTAGGAAGCGGACCGATAAAATGTTGACAAAGGAAAAACTGTTAAAAAAAAGCGACAAGTACAGATACTCTTGCCTTATCTTTAGATAACTAGAGCAAATATGGATATGAAACTTTCATCAATGGGCAGATGAACATGTGCTCTTTCTCGGGACACCAAGATTGCCAGATTTCAACAAAAAAGACATTGTGCGGGAAGAGGACCGGTAACCTGTGCTGAAAGGGAGAATTGCAAAATAAGAACAAGTAGTAGGACTCGTGTCTTGTTCGAAAGATATTTCCCTAGCTAAAGCAAGTCTGGATATGAAACTTATATAAATAGATAGAGGAGTGTGCGCCCTCTCAAACGCTTACAAGATTGCCAGATTTGCAAACTTTTAGACCTTTTATTCTCAAATATATAGAGCCATCTTTTAGCAGGGAAAGATCGGGAGAAATAAACAGAAATAGGAGGCAGAACTTTTTCCTTCTCTTACAGATATTTCCCTAACCACAGCGAATATAAAGATGAAACTTATATTAGTGGATAGATTAACATGTGTTTTCTTAAATTTCATCATGCAGGTTAGATTTAGACAATTTCCAGAGCATCAATGCTCGAATACACAGAGCAATCGTTGCACGGGGAGAGGACCCAAAAAGAGTGGGAAAAGGGACAACTGCACAAAAAGACCGAAGGAAGGACAAGAACTCTTGCCTTCTTTCACAGATATTTCCCCAACTACAGCAAATATGGCTACGAACCTTAAATTAATGGACAGAGAAAAATATGCACTTTCCGATGTCAACTCAATGCCAGATTTGAACAATTCTCTGACTTTTTATCCTTGCGCGGTAACATGGGGACAAAAGGAAAATTGCAGAAAAATAGCACTCAATAGGACAAGAACTCTTGCCTTCTTTGGAAGATATTACCCTAACCACAGCAAATACGGAAATGAAACTTAAATCAATGGATAGATTAACGGGTGCCCTTTCAGAGGGCATCGCAAATACCAGATTTGGACAGTATTCACGACTTCTATGCATGAATATATGAAACCATCTTTGCGAGGGAAGAGGACCGCCAACCTGTTGACAGGGAGAATTGCAGAAAAGTAGCAAGCAATAGGTCAAGAGTTCTTGCCGTCGTTTGCAGATATTATCCTAACTACAGTGAATTTTGCAGATGAAACACACAAAAATTGATAGATAAAGGTGAACCCTCTCAGATGACATTTGGTCGCCAGATTTACGCAATTTTCATATTGTTTTGTGCTCGAATAGAAGGAGCCATCCTTTGGTTGGAAGAGACCGAGTAAGGTGAGACAGAAGCATATACACAGATGTTTTACAAGGATGGACAGCAGCTCTGGTGTTCTTTCTTGGGTATTTCCCTAACTACAATTAATATAGAGGTGAAACTTACATCTGTGGATAGAGAAACCTGGTGCTCTTTCAGATGACACTACGACTGCTGGACAATATTGAGAGGTTTTATGTTCGAATACAGGAAGGCTTCGTCGTGCTATAAGGTGCGAACAAAAGCTGCATTACACTGAAATACTAAGCACGTTAATATTTCCCTGTTGTGCGTGCACGGGGAATGCAAAAATTGCAAGCATGAGTGACCAGAGCTTTGACTTTTTAAGGGTATCTCTCCTTTCAAATGTCAAAGTGAAACTTGTACCTGTAATTAGAAACATGTATCAATATATAAACATGTACCTTTTCCGATGACATGAAGGTTTGCACCTTTTCAAGACTTTTGAAGCTCAGATAGAGAAACTAAACTTTGGTAAAGAGAAAATCACACTGTGAAACGTGCAAATACATCGGGAAGTGCAAAAATAGAAAGCACGACTGACCACATCTTTAAATCTTATTCGAAGAACCTCCTCTCCAACCTTTAAAATATGGAAATGAAAGACTGTACCCGTGGATAGAAGAATCATGTGTTCTATTGGAAGACACCAAGATGGGCTGACTTGGAACATTTTCAGAATGTTTAGGCTCAGAAATAGACACCCAATAGAAAACAAACCATACGTAAAGTGCCATTACATCGGGAAAGGCAAAAATAGGAGGAGTGAATCACCAAACCATAAATTTTCCTTCGATTTTATTTCTCTAACGTCTTGAAATATAGGTGGAACATGTACCATTTAACGGAGAAACAAGCGCCCTTTAGGTTGTCATCACCATATACTTACTTTTTATTTTCTCCGACTCCATTGAGAACTGTTCAAAAGCCTTCTTTTAGGTAATTCATTTTATTTTTTCTTTGGCGGAAAATGCAACTTTTCCCTCTAAAGCCAAACGCTTCAGACTCCCTTACCATTGATTAGAATCAATTAGAAGGTCTAGGGCAACGGAAATTTTGAGCAAAGATTGCTGTCAGAACTCTTCCCCATTTATTTTACATGAGAATCTTTCTTAAGTACATTTCTTAAATCTTTTGCTTTACATTTTCAGTTGATAGGTAAGACATAAAATAGATGTGTACTCACCACCTAGTCGGACGAAAGCTGATTCTAGAAGGGGAATACAACATCTCGAAGATTTAACTCTTCATATCCCCATCGCAATGGATAAAGAACACGAAAATCTCTGGAAATAATTATTCCATTGTGTTCAGAATTATGTAAATTCTTGGCACCATTTGTCACTTTCGGATACATCTGAATAAAACCGGTAAAAAAGGCAGAAAGAAGGCCATCCGTGAATACTTCAAGTTACCAAACAGTACCAACAACGTCTAACACAGAAAACTCAGAACTTTCCTCCCGTTTTGAATGAAAATCTCCAAATGCAAGTTTTAAAAGAAAAGGCTGTGCCAAGCATATTCTTAACATTGTTGGATAGTTATTTTCGAAAATGTTGCTGTTCCAAACTGACTTTGCCAGAGGTTCCTTTTTGACGAGTAGTATCAGTAGGTGTAGCTTGCTCAACACAAAGTGGAAGAAATCCTTAAACTAAACAGTGCCTGCAACATGTTTGGTTGGTTGGAGCAGCCGCTCGACCCTCCTCGAACATGGGTATTCCAGCCAAACTGCTAGGATCGCTAAGTGCCGTGGATCATCCTCCACCCACTCTAGGGATTGCAGAGTTGGGCGGCCATTCGGATAGAACCTGACTCTGCCTTGCTGAAAAGTGCCACCTTTTAGCTGACTGTGCAGAAGTTGGCAGACATGACCACAACACCTGAGCCATCCGATCGTAGGGATGATGTGCATGCTAGCTTACCTGTATGGAGGAAGCACCTCGGCGTGGCAACACTTAGACTTGCTGTGTAGCGTACAAAGCACAGGAGTGGCACGTGAACAATGCATAGGAATTGCAGATATGCCGGAATGTGCAGGCTGGGTGTGTCAAGGCAAACACACCAACGAGGGCTGCGTTCTAGTGAAATTTCTGCAACACACTTTCTGTATCTCTACATGGTGCTTCAGGTGATTTGCAAAATAATGTCTCTCTATAAAGAACAGCCCAAGTGGTACTGGTAATAATTGCCGTGAGGGTGTCTGTTGGAAAACATTACCGTCCGCTACAGAAACCCAGGCTTTGTTCTGTTCTTTCTTTCCCAGATATTTCCGTGATAACAAAAAATCTGGACATAAAGCTCGCTGTTTGGAGAAATCAATAAGTGCCTTGCCAAGACACCGCAATTGCAGATTTGGATAAGTTCACAACTTCTGTACTTGCGTTTCGAAATCCAACCTTAAGCATAGTCTCAGTAAAGTGTGGATATATGGAGAACTGAAAATAGGAACCAGTGTGACAATGCTTTCCTTTTCACGCTCCGTGTGGCACTTGAATCAAAATGTCCAAAAACAGTTTGTTTTGCTTCTTCCATCTCGAGAGCCCAAAAAGTGAATCACGAATGAAACCACTACCCACAATAGATCCTGCTCCATCAGTATTGCTGTTAGTTTCGACGACGGATTTCTTCAGTTTCAACAAGCATTTATTTTATCCTCTAATTGCGACGCACTGGGATCGTTAAAAGAGAGTCGTAAAACGAAAGAGAGGATTCGAACCTAGCACGGAGGATTTCAAGTCGGACTAACTCCCGACCAATCTGGCTGCTAAACTCCAGTGAATTAAAATCGTTATACATTATTATATAACCGCTCCTACAGCCATAGACGGAATTATGAATAATGCACACGCACAGAGGGCGCCCTCTTTCAAAACTGCTGGATCTTGCTTTAGGAAAAAAATACGTGCCCTGAACATCTTTGCAGGATTTGCTTTTTTTTTTAAGCTTCTGGTTAGCATCAAGGTTGGCATTCTAGGCTACCCCCTAGTGGTGAGACGGGCCGGAGGGGTAGGTACATCTTCCAGTGATAGAAGATAAGGCACCAATTATGCCCCCCCCCAGTCGGAGACCCGATGTGCAAGCAAAATAATATTTATTTTAATTCTTCATTCACGGCGTTCATCTCAGCTCTTTATCACTGGAGCATTTCACATCAAAACACCCCCATGCGATGAAAAGACAAGGGCATTTCAGCCAAATATGTAGCCATTGCAAAAAGTAACAAATAGAGGTAAAAGGCGACATGATAAACAACATTCCCATCAGCATAACTACAAGTATTGTGGAACTGCAGCATGTATTGATACATGGGAATGAACACTGCATTATGTGTAGAAAGCTTACTCTGAATTTGTAAGTAATCATGGAAATCAAAGTTCGTCATGCCCCGACGATGCAAAGTACACATTGCCGGCAAGTAGGCTGTTCGAACAGCACGTATGTCACCAAGGTGGCCTACAATGCACATCCAGTACAGCGTTAATGCGACGTGACATATCTTGTTTGTGGCTAATGTATTCAACACAGCAAACTATTGTAAAATAGTCCAACAAATATTAAAAAATCACTCCTAAAATTATTTTAAAAACCTATCCTCCCATAGTATAAGATTAACCAATATGCTCTGTGGTGATCAGCGGTCACGATGGTATCAGTCCAGTGATGGTACACGACCAAAAAAAGTACTAAGAGCGATGAGCTTGGAGTAAACTTTCTAAGCTGAATGTTTCCCAAAGACCGCAAAGTGGAAAGTTCTCATACAGCTGCACAACGCTCACGTTGTCGTTTTAACGTTTTCAGCCTTACGTGACATGCCCCCTTGATTTTATTTGCAGTTATCTTTGTAAAAGTCGTCAAACAAGAAACAAGAAATTGCACAAGGAATAAGACAACTACCACGACCTCCGCCACCACATAATGACTACAACAAAATTATACTCTGTTGCAAAAGTCATTAGGCAAGCTTGTACAATAGCTCAATCTACAATCAAAGTAAGTCGCCCTGCAGTGATTAGCCCTGGCATCTTTACCTATAAGAAAAGTTCACTTACGAAATGTACACTGACAGGGTACTAGACAAGATGACAAACGCCTGGATTCTTAGTGCATAACAATTGGCCTCTTCCTGTAGTTTTTCTGCATACTCACAGACTTTCTGTTTGATCTAGTCTAGGATTTAGCCAGAAAAAAAAATTGACGATCCCGTTAACAGCCGTAAACCACTGCTGATATCGCTTTTCTGTTATAACCAAATGCAGAAAAAATGAAACCTCCACAGGACACACTGTGTTTAAGGTTAAGGCAATATGCCCTGACATAAATTGCAACAATTTGGACTTTTCAATATCCCCCTCATAATTTTTTGACTGCTCCTGAAGTTAGATTTGAGGTAAGGAAACTGCCCCCCAAAAGATGCTCTTGAAAATATGAAATGACCGCTCTCGTAAATAAGAGAGAGATTACACAAGGGGGCTCTTGTAAGGGGTCAATTACACTGGGTTTTATTTGGCATCGGTTTACACAACGGTGCTTGTAACACACTAGTAAACCTGCGTGCGTAAACCTATGTACATACACAAATTAAAGCATAAGTTTTAAAGAACGCAAAGGCTGACTACGCCCCAAGTGTAAAAATGAAGCGTTTGTTTGTGCCCATGAATTTGCTTGTACTGCGGTAGGGGACGTGCATTTTGAAAGGTTACTGGTCCCCAAATGCATTTTTTTTTTGTGCTTCAACTTGCATTAAAAAATCACGCAGCTTAATTTCATCAACATTGACCTAATGCTAGTGTTTTGTTTTGTTTTGTTTTTTTGTCTAAGCTAGATTAGAAATAAGGTGTGTGATATCCTACGTTGGTATATTCACTTCACAACGCACAAGTTATTTAGCGGGGGGGCTGCGGCTTGTACCCATATCATATGCATCTTTTCATGACAAGATACGCATTTGGACTACTTGGTAGAAATTGACTTGTGTACTTTGTTCATTCTAATCTTGCTTTCATAAGTGTTTGCTCTGGAGTGCACCCGTATCTGAGCTTGTACTTCATCACTGTTTATCATTTTAGACATATGCAATATTTGTAGTAGTTATTCCTGGTCGTCACATGACACTGTCACGGGTGCGGATGAGCTGAAGCTCAGCGGTGTCAGACGTATACATCAACATGGCGAACAAGAGTCCTGAAGGAATCAACAAGCCTATGAAAGTTTCGGCCAAGGATGGAAGTGCAGAGAAATCGGAGACGGCCTTTGTGGATTTACCGGCCCCCACCGAATCCTTTGGCTTCCAGCGAGATCGGCTCGGAGTGGTCCTATGCATACTCGTGTGTGAATTGTGCGAGCGGCTGACCTATTACAGCATCGCAGGCAATCTGGTGCTTTACTGCACCAATAGCCTGAAATTCTCCAGTGCCGATGCAACCACGATTTCCCTCATCTTCACGGGAACATCTTACTTTTTGCCGGTGCTAGGTGGATGGATCGCCGACACGGTATCGGGGAAATTCAATGCTATACTTGGAGCCGCTCTCATTTATTGCATAGGCAAGTGCATATTGAGAGACACACTCTTCCATCTGTTCATGCATAAGTTTTGACAGTCATGATGAACATCTGAAAAACAAAAAAAAGAAGTCAGGCATGTTTTTCCTCACAGTAGACTCAGGTTTTATGGGCTAAGTTGGATATTGGTTGCCAACAGTGTATTAGCTGTCACAGTAGTGGTTCACCTAATTATACACATTTACATCGCTTTCCATGCAGTTTCCATTTGGGAAAAACGTTAATATTTTTGAATCAAGGAATAAATGATGTTACAGTCACTCCTTGAAATTAGTGCTCTTGTTAAAGCGGTGTCCTCTACCTGGCGCGTACGACTCGCCTGAGGAACAAGGATGATCCTAATTGTTGAACGGCCAATCCGTTTCACCATGTGCGAACGGGACTTTTGAGCTCCAACGTGAATGGCAATAATGTTATGTCATATAACATGAGTTTCACCAATTAATCAGCAAGAAACTACATGTCTGTAAAAATTACCGAATTTGAGGGCGATGTGTGGCGGCAAAGAACACGTGCTGTGTTCAAGGTAACTCATGTACATATATACATTCAAGGAGTTCACGTGGAATGTTTCCGCTATTCTCACGCGTCGTATTCAAAACTGAAAATTCATCAAGTCGGTAAGTGGTCGACCAACCGCAGGAGAGCTTAATGTTGTCCCCAAAAAGAACTGCTCGGGCGGGTTTTTTGTTTTTGAAATTTTTCAACCTTGCAATTTATTTCTTGAGCCCCAAAATATGTACGGGGGCACAATTCTTGAATTTGGGCCTCGGGATTTCATTATTTTCACCTGAGTTCGTTGTTTCTAGCAGCCCTGCTAAAAACTGTTACGCATGCCCAAACATTAACCGGTTCACATACAAAAGGTCCTAGCGTATACATGTATGGGCGTCAACCGGGGCCATTTTTGCCAGTAATTTCGATACAAAGGAGTTGCTGGTTAGGATTTTTGTAACCTCATCTCTTTTGTAAGTGTGGTTTCCCCCCAGCAATTTGACTTACCCAAAAAAAGAATGTAATCCGGTAGTTCTTTTCTGAATAGTGTGAGCTCCCAGATTCAACTCTAATTACTCAAGAAAGGCGCTTCCAGATTATTGGGGATGTGAGGGTCCACTTCGTAGCACCGGTCGTGTGTGGGATCGTCTTCCACGCTTTGAGTCTACCAAGCACAATGTTTGAATATGTATGTTCACCCTTTCCGTTTAGTTTGTGCGCATGCGCTAAAATTCTGTTGTTTGTTGAAATGGCGACGCCAGCCAGCAAACAACTATAAGTGACATTTCGGAGAAAATGGAGTTAAATATGTCTGTGTGCATTACATTTAATCAAAATTTTGAATTGCTCCCCAGTTTTTCCGCACATCTGCATATATTAGTAATTGAAAAAAGTATTTGAAAGGGGATATCATGTTATGTTTAAGCTATCGCGGATTGTCCTTCATTTGTTTCACCAATTTCAATTTTGGCTATCTGTAGATTGATGGTCGGCCAGGATTAATTTGTGAACATGTACATTGTACTCCATATGCACTGATACGGAGAAATGTTTCTTGTGCAAAATGTTCAATTCACATTAACCTGAAAATACTACCGATGTTTTTATCAGGTCTCAATACAGAACGTTTTTTTTTCGTTAAAATGTAAAAATGGTTTTAAAAGGGAATGACAGTGGACCTACTTTCTTTCAAATATGCATGGTCGTGTTTATTTTCAAATCACTTTCAGAGTTTGTTTCAAATTTTGTGTTACTGTTTCCTTAAAATACGGTGGTCTAATGTTGTCTAATCACTTTTTAGTTATCATGTTATGTCCGTGAACTTTGATTGTATTTTGTTCAAATAAATTATGGTCTCCATTCGCAGAAAGAAGTGTCAGAGCGGTGTCCCCCGCAGTCTGCCTCAAAATCCAAGGCAAAGTGATCGATTGCACATGCGCTAACTCTCAATTAAGTGGTGCACAAAGGCAGAGTAGTGAATGCACGTGTGGATACATCAACCGCGGAAATGAAACAAGAATTCTTAAAACGAACAAAAATGAAAATTGTGGTGTTAACATGTCATCCAGCGCCAAATGGTTTTGGGTGAGGTACCCAACGTCCCCGCTCAAACACGATCAAGTGTGGAGAATAAAAAGTCTGAGAAATAACAGTCCCAAAACTGTATTTTTTTCACGTTTCATTGTCTTACTTCTCAAAACCAGGCACAACTTTACTTCCACTGATCTCCATCGATTACACCAAGTACGGCCCTCACCTCGGGCTTTCAACCGGCCAGCAGCGAGGCTTTTTCCTTTTTGGTATTGCCATCATTGCTGTCGGTACAGGAGGCATCAAATCCAACGTTGGCCCTTTTGGAGCCCAACAGTTGGATGATAAGGGGGAAGGTGCGGTCAAAACCTTCTTCAACTGGTGAGATTCTGACATACAGCTGTAGTTGACGAGTTCAATTTACGTGCGTTGAACTCTTATATTGCTCAATCCTTCCTTCACCTGGCGCAGAGAAGATTGACAATTGTTGGCGCTCACGATTCGCAGAACCACTGGTACTTTTAGGTGGAGGCCTTGAATGAATCCTTTTCAATGTGAATCGTAAGGAACCCTCAAGAATTCTCCTCACATATTGCCCATTCTCATCTTGGTGCCAAACTAAGTGATCGGTAAAAACAAAGAGCAAACTGAACTTTTCAAAAAAAAAATTAAAACAAAATCAGTGGGAAAGGGCATTAAAATTTTATTGTAAGATTGCTACGTACAAATACGATGATAGGCCTACATGTAATACTTTGGTGTTTTACATGTATTGCCATTAATCTTTGACTTTTTGATAATGACATGTCATTAATTTTCATGTAAAGGTTCTACTGGTTCATCAATGTGGGTTCGGCTGTCGCCTTTTCAGCTGTGGTGTATGTGCAACAGGAAATTGGGTTTGATGTTGGGTTTGCCATTCCAGCATGTGCCCTTGTTGTGGCAATTATCATGCTTTTGATTGGTCGAAAGTGGTATCGTATGAGGCCGCCAGAGGGTGAGACCATTTTTTTCTCTTCATTTCTTTAGTTAAGGTGTAAGACTCTGTCCATCCCTCACAACATTTTCAAACATTTTGAATTTTCACTTGAGTGTTTGAAACTTACAAGTGTGAAATCACAAATGGCAGGTTTATGATTTGTTTCAAGTGTCTGAGTGATAAGGCCCACAACTTGCAGTTATGTCTAACATGATTCAATTCCAGTGTAATAGCACTGCAATGTGCATATGCTATGCAAGTCCCAGATTTGATGCTTGTTTTGCTTTTGAAGGGCTTCGTAAGATAAACATTGTTGAATGAAATATAATATGTGTTTAACTTTGCTGTCGTGCATTTTTGTTGAGTTTGGTTGACAAGTGTGGTTTTTGTCTCCTCGGAAATGACGGCAATGATCGGGCATCATTTTACCACGAAGACCAGACGCAGCAGAATCAATTTTCCCCTAGAATTTCACGATTTATTTCACATTTTTCCCTCAAGGGAGCGTTTTCACAACTGTTGCCAAAATCATCTGGGAGGCTATCATCAGAGGACGTAAGCCCGGTGCAAGGAAAGACAAGAGGACCAGCTGGCTCGATAGCGCCAAGCAGAGCTTTGGCGGTCATTTTCCCGATGTTAAGGTCAACGAGGTGAAGTCCCTGGGAAGAATTCTACCTGTCTTTGCTGTCATCATCTTCTACTGGACTGTGTACAACCAGGTGTGTAGGTTATTTTTTGTGTTCAACCAGCTCACATTTGGTAGTGGACGAGTCATGTGTATGATATGAGGAAGCTTAGTAAACACCCGTTCTGGGGTCGCACAAAACCAAACAGAATTAAGAGCGACTCGGGTCGACCCAACTTAAACTTTGGTTTCAGAAAGACGAAATTAATACACACACACGTGCATTGCGTTGGGCCCGTAAAAGGAACGACGTCTTTCTGAGCGCCTTCAAGTGTCGATCCCTCGCCTGGTAGCACGCCAAGTCGCTCCTATTTTTTTCTGACGTCTATTTTTACTTTACGTAATTCAAAACTTGCTTATAATTTGTTTCGGCGCGACTCTAGAACGCCTATCAAAAACCTGTGTTGGACATATTAGCCTGTGTCCATGAGAGTGGTATGTCTTTTGCCTAAACAGGTTAAAGAACTGGCTGACACATCAACCCATCACAAATACCTGAACTCCCAATGTTCAAAACCGTTAGTTCGGGTTTTGTAAGATTGATGTAGTTCCTTGCTCTTCACTTAAAATCCTAGTAGGCCTATATACCACACGCTTGGAGCTATCTCATAGGCCTACAGTGCATTTCTTATCTCTATTATTCATTTTCAAAACTATAAAAGAGAAAATGTATATGTTTGCTGAAATAACCATGCATTTAAAAGTCATTAAAATTAAATAAGCTGCACACTAAATTACACACATCAAAACAACTTACACATGTAACAATGCACATGCACTTTGCCCATCTATTATCAATGATGTACGATGCAATCTCTATATGGAAAACTTTCACCACATTTCGCGCAGAAGAGAATTGACCGCTGTGCAGCAACTTGTGTCGGCCTTGACCCCCACAACCCTAATTGTTTATCTCCAGTCAATGGACAGGGCCATTTCCTGCAATGGGGGAGCAGAGAATGTACATGTACAATCATGTAAGCTTTGGACTCCACAGAAAACGCTTTTGGCGTTCCTCTTAATACTGTAGCGCCGGCGGGTCCGGCCGGTGGGGGCGCCAGCTCGGACCCGCATGGAGTTGGCTGGCTGCCCGCGCTGGTTGCGAACGGCCCGCGGTTTTCCCGCCTCGCGCCTGCGCAGTCCCTGCCTTCAGGCGTCATGTTAAAAAGGTTTGTCGGAAGAGGACATTGTGGTGCTGTCAGATTGCGACAGAATAAAGCAGAGATTTTTGTGACCAGAACAGTGAGTTGCACCTGAGTGTCGTTCTTACAGCGTCGAATCCTGTGCAGCGGGACACGCTACAATACATAAAAATCAACAATGAAGTGAAAGAAAAATCCATACATTCCTCGTCCACGAAGGAAGGAAATTCTCCATGTCTCATCAAATCTGTACACTGCACTGCAAGCAAATGCACGAGGCACCACCCTCACAAGGCAGGTTAATGTTGAAATTAATACACAACACGGCATCTATTTTTGCTTTAGTAAGCGAAAATTCGTGTGGTTTTCTCAATGAAAAGTGTTGTGAGCATCACAGCATAACTGATTGTTATACTATTAATTATTTTAGGAACTGCTACACAAAGCAAACGACAATTGTGAGAAAGATTGAAACTCCTCGAGAGCAGTTGTGTCTTCTTTCGTGTCCACTTGTGTGAGAGGATTGCAGAACCAGACTACATTTACTTGCATGTATTACGGGGTCACCAACAAACACGAAACGCTCCTTATAATTGGAAAAGCCACACTTTATTCTCGGCCAATCAAAATAACTTTTACATAAATGGAAAGAGAATCTCTTCTATTTTTTTTATTTGGCGTCCGAGATGGCTTAGTACGATGGCGTTAACATTTTCGCCGTTTCAATCAGTGAGCAAACCCACGGGAGAGGCATTCATTTTCCTGTTGACCTCCATAGGAAATACATTTCTTTTTACAAATTTTACTTGATTTTTGAATGAAAAACGCCAGATGTTCTCAGCTGAAATCTTCGTCGGCGTTCAGACCAACATGAAGGGAGAAACCAGGCTCTTCAGTATTGAGCGAGACGGTGAAATAAAGATTTGCATTTTTTTATGAATGAAAGCGTGCTGAGTGGGGCATTGTGAGCCTGGTGTTTCCCGTGCTGTGGGTCTCCCTGTCGATGCTGTTGAGCAAATGCGCGAAAGTTTTCCATATCGGGGGAGGGGGTAGATTTGTCCTTTAAAACACATAATATGCCTATTTAAAGTACAATAATTAATTCGTAAAGCATATTGTCTAGCGAGGAATATGAAAGTGAAGGACTGTTATCAGGCCACTCATGTTCAAAAGGCCTATAAAACGGTTCATACTTAGTGCAAAAAGTCCTGTTTATTAAAAATATATCTGGCATCAGATAAGGCTGAACTGTAGCACAAAGGTGCACAAAGAGCAAGCTTTACAATTTAACAGACAGACACTGCATTGGATAGAGATAAACGGAGCAAGGAAGAAGACCTTGAGAAGAGCCTGGTAAAGTAAGGGATGGGGCTATTGCTGAAACGGTTGGTTTTGCAGGAGCATTCTTGAAGGATTCACTTTGTAAGTATTTTTAGATTTAGTGAACCACTTGTTAAATCTTATTTTTTTTTGACAAATTACTTGTTCCCAGATGTCCACAACCTATTTGCTGCAAGGTGAGCGTATGCGTATCGTCTACAATAACTTCACCATTCCAGTAGCTGCTATTAACCTCTTCGACATTGTAATTATTCTTGTCCTCATTCCTTTTGTGGATCGTGTCTTCTACCCGTTTATGGCCAAGCTTGGATATCCGCTCTCGTCACTGAGGAGAATTGGTAAGAATAATAAAATGCTTTGTATATGGATCATTAAATTGTGTGGAAGTGAGCAAGAAAGCAAAATTGGTGTTGCACACTATTTCCATAAAAATTTGCCAAGACTGAAATTAATTTAACTTCCCCAACTTATCCCGGAGCAAATACTGTGAAAGAAATGACAAACAGGAAAGTTGTCATCGGAGGAATAAACTTCAAGCAAACAACATGGAATTCATAGTTGCCTTCCAGGAGATGGAACAAGCTTATGTATATTTAGTATTTATTCGGAAATATAGACGAATTGTATTACACTTTTTGTCACGCAGGTATTGGAATGGTCTTGGCTGTATTGTCCATGGTGATTGCTGCCGGAATTGAATTTGCGCGAAAAGCAAACATTGAGGAGTATGGATACTTCAAACAGGAATTGGCCAACAAAGCTTTCAATGCATCTGAGTTGTCAATTTTTGCACAGATCCCTCAGTACACATTGATAGGAGCCAGTGAGGTGTTTACAAGTATTACAGGCAAGTGCATATTTATACGATATCTTGCAAGCATACAGGGCATCTATATCTTGCCACCCAAAGAGCTGCCTCTAGTACCAATTTGTCGGCATAGCACGTTCTTCAGAAAAAGAATAGGAAACGTATATAATAGTGTTCCAGTTTAGTGTAAGGGTAATTCACGTTCATACCCGCATCACGACCAGTTTGTGTGGCTCTTTGCACAGTAGTTCCAAGATGTCCACAACTTCTTGGCTGCAAGGTGATGAGTGGAGTATCCGTCCACGTATTACATTCCTTAACTATTCGATACCACTTTCAAGTTGGTTTTTGTAGTCCATGTTCTTACTTCCGCAGGAATTCCCAGCCTCCTGTGGTTGGCTAGAGCGTCAAGGTGGTCTCACGTAATTCTTTTTTGTTGATTGTAGTGGGTATCGTTTCTGTCGTTTCGCATGAGAGGTGGGACAACCTTTGGTCACAGATCACGTCATCTGATTGTTTTTCCAAATGCTACAGATGACCCACCCAATCCCTCGTGACTTTTCCTAAATCCTCGTGCTGCTACTTTTGGAGGGGGGTTCAATCTTGGAATAACCCCAGGCAGTCACTGAAGCCAGCCTGAAACACCCCCTGTCCAATGTCTTAGCATGTGTTTGCATACACAATCCCCACTGCACATGGTTGTGAAGAAAATATCCCCTCCCCTATTGTACTAGTGAATCATGCCAGTGAATTTAGACCAATGAGATACTGTTTGGGATCATCAGCGTGGCGTGTATTGGGCTGTATTGCTGACGCTACAGCAGATGGTTTATAAAAATGTTGCCTTACAATGTCTGTCTGCTGATGGATATATATATGAAAAACAGGTACAAATGATAAAAACATTTGTTTTCGTTTTTTAACATTGGTATGAATGTGCCCTACTTAAAATCTATGGTATCCTCTGTTCAGAGTTTGCATACCCAATTAGTCTGATTACAAGCGATGTAAATAGGAGCAGAGGGGCATTGGTGTGCCTTTTACGTCTTACATTTTTTCTGGATTCTTCCACTAACAAATTAAATCATAAGATATCCAGTTCAAGAAAGATGCTTTATTTTGTCACCTACAAACTTGTTTCCTCGTTGCAGGCCTGGAGTTCGCATATTCTCAATCCCCAAAAGCTATGCAAGGAGTAGTCATGGGGCTCTTTCTCTTAACATCTGGACTTGGCAGCTACATTGGATCACTACTCGTTGTAGTCGTAAATGCAATTACATCAGGCAAGTCACATATGAGTTTTTAGAAATGGTTTACTTCAGTTGTGGTTAACACGGAAACTTGGAACTTGGATCAAGAAACATGTATCTCTGCCAAATTAACTACTATCGTTGACTGAAGCTATCTAACAACCCTTTTGCAATTTTTCCACAAGGCTAGAGTCAAATTTGACTAAAATGCTCATTGTATTGACTTTTGCACATACATTTTGTATGTGGGAAATATGTATGTATTTATGTATTTGCATAAGTACGCTTTGAATTTGTTAAACTGTTACTGTATCGTGTGGGTAAATGCAAGTTCCCATGAATAGGCATTCACGAAATGTCCAGCACTAAAACAACATTCGTAATACCTGACTACAGTACTAAGAGACCAAGTTACTATCTAGAGCAGATAATAACTAGTGTCAAGCTTGAATCATGTGAATGAATTACTTCGTACATGTATGTATCAATCTGGTTCAAAAACCTGTCAATTCCCCCAGCATGTGATAAGTTGTAATGGCATTGCCATCACAGACCATAACATACAATAAAATGTACGATAAAGTTTCTGGGGTTCAGCTTGCGTATAGAAGGGGCAATACGTAATCAAAATCACCAAAGAAAACATAATTGTCGACGTTGGAAATTTTTAGAGAAAGAATTCCTCCCATTTGGTTACTAGACCGTGGTTTTCACCCAACTCTTCATTCTTCCAAATATTCAAATTATTTTGGTCTGGGAGTCAAACACACTTTGGTGTTGAAAACCAAATTTGAAAATGCAGTTGTGTTGTAAAGAAGGAAAACCACCTGCTCTTTCGATTTGTAATTACAGAAGATGAGTGGATACCCGATGAAATCAACTACGGCCACCTCGAGTACTTCTTTTTCCTTCTTGCCGTGATAATGACCATCAATTTTGTCTGCTTTCTGTTGATTGCGAGGGGTTACGTGTACGTAAAGGATGCTGAGCTCATTTTACTTCCGGAGACCGATGATGAGAGCAGTAGGAGGAGCAGTCTTGCCGGGGGCAATCGTCGAAATAATCAGAAAGATACCACACCCCTTTTGATGAATGATGATGTAGCACCTACTTCATTTACAATTAACTAGTGCACTGTAATACTATTTGAGCATCTCCACCAACATCCGTGCTAAGTTGCTAACATCCCTCAATGTGCCGGTGTAGCCAATTCACAAATTATTTGAGCACAAAATAAATTCTATATAATCATCTTTTCTATTACGTGTATCTGTATAAGCAGATGTTTCCCAGCAACATAAATCTACCTTCGTTGTTCCAGATCCGCACAGTATTTTTTTCGGACAGTTTTGCGTTTTTTGTTTGTTATTTATTGATTGCCTTCTCACACCTGTATACTCCCTTCAAACACCCAACCCCCTTAATTTTTCATGGATCTGCTGTTGTCATATGTGTCTATAATTGCCCTCTTGTTATCGTCTATACATTGCATACCCCGTCGGTATATTGTGCTGTGTTACTTGCTTTGTATTTTCAGATTTTCGATATCATCCTGTATATTAGTTATAGTCGAATACATAAATGATGATAAATCTTATAAAATAAACAGTACAGAACAACTAGGCCCAAAGCAGGCTGAGCTTCACTGACAGTAGCCTACCTTGAATGTAAAGGCAAAGCACTCCATTGTTAAAAATTGGTCCCAAAAACTTAGTTGACGAGACAAATAAACAAACAGTTGTTCACAGCGTCCCCAGTTGTAAATACTGATTGATTAAATAATCCTTAACAAAGACGGCACCTAGTTTTGCAATCATAGAGCGCAAAATCAAATGACGCCCATTGTTATGACATTATCGTGCACGCTTACTTTTGTAATAAACGACATAAGCTTACGCGTCAGTGAACTGCCCATTTTATGTTAATTTTCAGTATTTTTTTCGAAAATAACGTTCATAATGTTTATAGTAATTAAGAATTTTCTTGAGGTTCGGATGTGATTTTTTATGCCTGAAATTTCTTCTGGATCTTTCCACTATAAAATTAATTCATAGTTTTGCACTCATGGGCATAAATGGCCATGGCGGCAAGAAGCTCAAGCTACCCAGTAAAAATGTACATGGGTACAAACTTTAGATTCTCCGAGGTTTTCCATTTTTGTCTTAAAGAAATCCCATAAGTAATACGTCCATTTCTTTCTTACCTAAGTGGGGTATCTGACGTACGAAATAAAGAATTGACTAGAGATTGGCGTTTGAGTTTCCAACGCATGAGTGATCAGTCAAATTTTCATTTCGTGTGACAATGCCTCTGAAACATGCATACAAATTCATCGATGATGTCATTGTGACGTCACTATATGAAACAAATGTTTTTGAAAGGAAATTGTTAATCTCAATGGGCATATAATTGAAATGATTTATATTAATTTCCTTTACTTTTATAAATATTGAAATAACGACCTAATAAATTTACTTTCAGAGTACCCAAAACACCAAAAAGTTATTGCCTTTTTTGTTTTCGCTTACTCAGTCGCTGATCATTTTTAAGGCTGTCAACTTTGGCGTACGTGTAGAGATCATTGGTTGGCCCAAGCCAACCGCAGAAATTCAGGCTTGCCACCTTTACATTTTGTTCCCCTTATGTGGGGCCATCGAGCCGCCTTCCTTACCAGACACCAATTACGTACTGCATGCCCAGAGCGTGAATATCATCAATGGATGTTCTTATAACTACCCTCTGGCCCAGACAGAGCCTCCGGTACCTTTGATTGGTACTACTGCAGTGCAGCAAGGAAGAGGAGATATTTATAGAAAGGCTTGAGCAAGCTAATCTGTCTGCGTCTGCTATAGGTGTCATTTTAGGAGTTGGATTTCTTGTAATTGCCCTTATTACAAATTATGTGTGGTTTCAATAGCTCTAGTTGGTGGTGGTGGGGTTGGAAGTGGGGGCAGGTGCAAAAAAGTCACCAAAGGTCATAGAGTACAAGGGGTTTTTTTGCGTTTTAATGTAATACTTGTATGTCTTTGCCCTGGTTGTAGAAGAACATTTCATACAAAAAAATAGACTTTAAAAAAAAGAACAAATCATTGGAAGTGCAGAGTTCATAAAATTAACTTTTATTTCCTTGCTTTGAATTCCTCTGTATAAAACTAAGTGGAAAAGTCATATCTTTTGTTCTCAAATAAATTTCAGTGTAAAATAATTTCTCTTCAGGACTTTCACATTATTAGCGTATTATTCTGCGTATGCCTTCTCGCGGTGTCTGTGCGCTCTCGAAGGTCGCTGGAGGCTTTTCTTCGGTGCTGCTTGCATTCAAACAGTACTAGACACACATGCTGTCTACATTGAGGTAGTTATAACGACCAATTTTCAAATGATTACAGCAGCATTTCGCTACAGACATCAACGGACAAAACTGTTATACCTTTTTAGGTACTTTGCAAGACGACGGATGGCACGATTGATTTCAAACGGATTTTTAAAGACTGAAAAATATAAAAACTCAAATTGCTTTTTAACCCTTGATGACGTCATGATGAAGTAAAAGTAATACGAACCCTTTGGGATCAGGCTCTATGTTCCCAGTTATAATATCATATCCTAAGCAGTCTCAGAAAGCTGTGAGAAATGAAGGAAGACGGACAGAAAGAAATGAAGACTTCTGTGAGTGACCGGTATGTCCCTGAAGTTTGAACTGCCCAGATACACTTGCCGCCATTTTCAATAATATTCGCGCGTGCATGATCAGTGGCAAGCAATATCACAGAGCTGATTAACAGTTAGCGGGAAAGTCGTACTTACTAAAGCAGAAAAAAAGTATCACCTAGTAAGTGCTGCTTCATGTTACCACGTTAAGCGGTTTCTTCTCTCCAAGGTTGGCCCACCGTTTGCCATGTTTACTGCCCACGGTCTCAATGAAATACATGGTGTCTGCTTAGCAGCACCGTGAAATTTGGCCCAGGTCTACTACATTACCATAAATACTCTCATTTCGAGCCCCACTTTGAACGGATCGCATGTATTTCTCCTTCCAGCGCTTTATTCACAAAAACGAGTGACCTGGTGATTTACAATGCAAGCCGTCGGGATCAGTAGAGTTCATTGTGTAAATGATCACGGCATGGACAGTGCAAACAGAACACAGTTTAAATCAGCCCACCTGGGAACTGCAATAAGCCTGTACGACAGGCAATCGATTTCGGACACGGCCAAAGGGATTATTAAGGCAAATCCCTCAGCGAAGCGGGTACGTCTGTATATTTTCTGTTCGAAGTCACGTTGTAATTCTGCTGGCTCCAATGTTGATGTCCGACATATTGTATATTTTTGAGTTGGTGCGGAGATTTCCCGATTAAGACCGGCTCAGGAGCATGAAGGCTGGTAATTCGGTCCACGCAATTATCAGTTATTATTAATTCATTCCTATTCATATATACCTGTTTGTAGAATTCAGCAAAATTTGCTGGAAATTTGTACGCAAAACTTGTCTTTTCGCAACTTTTTTGTGCATTTTTTCTCACTCATGTTCATGGGCTACTCCTAACCGACTTGTGTCTGCCTCGACTCAATTTAAAAAAGTATGAACCAGATCAGATACCAGACTACAGTTGTCACTGCCGTTGAAAAATCGAGGAAAAGGGTAATAAATGTAAACCCAGATTTCAAGTTATAAACTTTTGAAACGACAAAAGTCAAAATTTCTGTAATATACTTTCCAGCGTAGGCATTACAGTAAACAGTCTTATGATTCGCGTCAATTTCGCACAAAACTACGTACTAGTACTACGTACTACGTGTCTTCTCAGCTCTGCTACATTACGCTCATTTTTAGAACAAATAATTGGTAAATGCTGCCAAATTATTGCTTAGCGTCATCTGAAAGGGATTCTGGTGACAATTGTGATAATTGCAGGCCATTTTTACTACGACTTTGCCCGTGAATGTGCAGTTAGCAAAGACAGATTGGGCAGATACTGCCGTCAAGTTGACAGCCATATTGTTGAAGCTGTCAATGCCAGGCGGAGGCAGATCTGTACGCAGACCATGGCCTGTGTGTGACATTGGCGTGGTCGTTGTGTGAACGCAATTGTAAGGTGAATGGTCCTTGTTTAGGGCCACTATGTTGCAGTTGGTGTTTTATCGTCAAAGACCGGCCACATGACGGGCTCTCGACCAATAGGAATAGCTGATTGGTTAACATGATTGGTTTGTACATGAATCTCAAAAATAGTGATAGTACGGTACGGAAATCTTTGATCACTGTGCAAGGCTGTGACTGTGCTCGGTTAAAAGGGAGGACGCCATGCACAAAAACAATCATTACCACGTAGTATTTGAACTAGTTCTTTACAGTGACACATCCAGTGAGGGAGAAGAGCGGGTTCACTACACGGAGACGCCATTGCAATCACAAAACAGGCCCCCTAACCTTCCTTTACCTTTTTTCATCAACAGAAACGTCACCCATAAGAATGGTGGTGGCACCATTTGTAAAATGGGGGGCCGGGTTCAACTCATTACAAACATTGCATTATGTCCTATTCCCAGCAAGAAATGAGACCGAGGGGTACCCCCCACATGTCCAATCCCTATACACATTCCAGACTATTCTTACTTAACATATCCCCCAAGATGTCTGAAAGGAATTCCCCAGATTCCTGCAAGACAATGACCAACACAAAGCAGGCGGGGTTCTCTCCGTCTCATACCTTGCTGCACATGATATGTCCAGGGGACCTTAAATTGCCCCTGCCCCGATATTGTATCCTTTGTAACATTATCTTTGATGGAACTGCGCGGGCATTTGCTCTTGATAAGTATGAAATTTGATGTCTTCGTTGACGGCAGAAGATACCCATGACCGTTCGTTGTGTCTGTGCAGTGTTCATGCTCGTTGTAATTTCACATTTATTTCCATATTCAGTTTCGACATTAAATTAGGAAACTGGTTGATTATTATTTTTTTTTTTAGTTTTTTGCATTTTCTATGTCTCCTAACGTAGGATTGCGATGACCCCTTTTACATCTGTGATCTTGGCGATGTTATTGCTAAAGACAGGAAATGGCGCGAGTTGCTACCAACAGTAGAGACATTTTATGGTAAAGCTTGTTTTGTTTTGTTTTTTTGGGTTTTTTTTGGGGGGGGTCAGTAAACCTTTTTTCTGTTGTCACTTTCTCAGCCGATCTATTCAAATCCTAGGCACCTTAATCTCTTTTAGTATGTTCAGAACCTGGATTCTCTATGTATTACAGTTCACCACCTTTATTTGCGCTACAGTAGAGGTTTTCTTACAGGCTAACCAAATGGGAATGTTATTTACTTGTAATTTAAGACTAACTTGTATTCCTTGTCAATTTCAGCTGTCAAGTGCAATTCCGACCCAATTATTTTGAGACTGTTAATAGGACTAGGAAGAGGTCTTGACTGCGCAAGTAAGGTACGAAATATAGAGTAATTGCCGCTAGGCAGGGGGTTTTCATCGAATTCTTTGGGTTTTTTTTGGGTTTTTTTTGTTTTGTTTTTTTTGTTTGGTGGGGGAAGGTAATTTCTATCATGTTTTTTAAGAGAGAGATTCAGATGGTGCTGGATGCAGGTGCGAGCCCGGACCGCATCATCTACGCCCACCCGTGCAAGCAGGGGTCGCACCTCCGCTACGCCAAGGAGAATGGAGTCAAACTCATGACCTTTGACTCGGCTGATGAACTGCGGAAGATCTGCAACGTCTTCACAGAGGCAAAGTGAGTTGAATCCTATCTGGTTTTATCTCTTTTTTTGTGATCCGTATGACCAGAGGTTTCAATTCCTTACTGGAAGCTGTAGGTGTCCTCTTTTTATACCATCTGGTCAAAGAAAAGACACCACTGGTGACGTCAGTCGCACATGCGAGACCAGATAATGCCCAATTTTCTCGCATGGTTTATCTTTTAAAGATGTGCTCCAACAACTTTAATGGCTGATAGGCATCTCATTTATGTCGAGTTGTATAGATTACCGACTGAGCTGTTTCCACAATCCACTCCATTCCTTCGCGTTTCAAGGCTTGTTCTGCGAATGAAGTATGATGACCCAAGTGCAGTCATTAACCTGGGATCGAAGTTCGGCTGCCCGCTGGACGGCATCCCACGACTGATGGAAGCAGCAAAAACACTGGGAATGGATGTGGTCGGTATAAGGTGTGTGTGAAATGAAAGCCCACACGAAATTTATATAATGGGACACACTAAAGGAAGGACATTTTAACGTAATTGCCTCATTGTCTGCTATATACCATTATACATAGTTGTAACGCGTAAGTGGGCGTATTAATTCGCACGTACAAATTGGAACTCATAAACTGACATTGGAAGAATTTATACTTCGATGTCATTCATGTTGCGCGCAATAGGATGTTGTGATTTGCTAACTCACGTGCACGTCAAGTAGAAACGTCCGTGCGAACGGCGCATGATTGATTACTTTATCTTGAATAAGTAGATTAGGCCTACCATCATAACAATCTCACTTATTAATCATCACAACACATGGCGGTCCAGCACAATTGTGACGTCACAGGAAAAAAGGTCTATAGATGTCTGAAAAGAATTCCTGCGATTCCGATCAAACAATGACCAACAGAAAGATGGGGGATGCTCTCCGTCCCGTATCTTGCTTCGTATGTACATAAAGCCGCAATAAGCACATCAAAAGGCACAGTTACCATGGAGAAAAAAAATCACTTACCTTAACAATGGAAATTTAAGTGCACAGGCAACCGTTAGTACAACCCCACCAAATACCGCCATGAAATAATGCTTACGCTGAGCGAAATTTCTGCTGTTGCAAAAACGGCTTTTCTGTTATTTAAGCGTACAGCTTGCAAAAGTTAGTCTTTTAACGAATTAAGTGTACATAGATAAACTTAACTTATGAAATTATCCCTGAAAAACCGTCAAAATATTTATCTGAATCATACATTGCCCATAGGAATGACGGCAAGTGAAGAGTGTTATGGAAGCTCGGACGGGGAAATTTAGAGACGAAGAGAACGAACGCAAGAGACGTAAACTCGCCTTCCAAAATCATTTAATAAATGATGACTACAGAAAATAAAACCATGTTGTGACGGAACCAAAGCTCCATACCAGAATGGACGGCATTAGAAGAATTCAGTCTTTTAAGGACACTTCTGTTATTACATATATTACATAAGAGTATAGGAGTACCACAACGAGCCGTGCACAATTTAAAATTTCGTGTGAGCCATTTTGATTTCCCCATGGTAATCAATGTAATTTTACCATAAAAAGGTATTGCCTAAAAGAAAACAACGTTCTGATTGATAATACATACATATTCAATTTCGCAGTTTCCATGTTGGTACTGGATCGAAGGACCCAAAGGTGTTCGCTGGGGCCATCTCCTATGCCAAGACGCTGTTCAGAGTCGGTAAAGCCATAGGCTATGATATGACGCTGTTAGACATCGGGGGCGGTTTCCCAGGCAAAACAAGCTTCAGAGTTGGATTTCAGCAGGTGAAAAAAAGTAAAACTAGACAAAAACAATGAGTCTGTTCCTCTGAAATACCGGTATGGTCTACGCTTGCTCGCACCGGGTTGAATAATATTGTACAGATGTTAAGGAGAAACTCAGGACATTTCTTTTGCACATGTGTATTTTTTACATAAATCTGCATACAGTTCGCAGAGGTTATCAGCGAATCACTCAAGGAGCATTTCCGGCAGGCTGCGGGGTGAGGGTGATCGCTGAGCCAGGGACTTTCTACGTCCAATCGGCGGTGCATCTTGTGGCTAACGTCATAGCCACGCGTAAAGCCGAAGCCCACGGTTCGGAAGACTCCAAGAATGGTAAAAGAGCGTCGTTTTCAGCGCCCTTATATGCAGCATCCAATGTGGATTAATGTGACATCTAGAAAAGTAAGGAGGAATGTCACACCCTCCCTCTTTTATAATGCGATGGGCCTATCTATACGTTGGGAAATATGTTTTCATACGCATGATGTGTCTTACACCCTCTACCTGCTTTTAATGGCTCTGTGAGTTACACAGTTCTGTGTCTTTGCGTCTTTTTGTGTTTTCGCTTAGGCCATTTCATAAATGACCCTTTATATTCCAGCGAAACTGTTATCATTATGTGCAAAGTATTTATTTAGTACTTATACAGTTGAGTTTAATTTCGTCTTTGAATATAAGCGACTCGGACCGAGACAGACAGACAGCCCGGCAAACCGACAGACATACCAAGGAGCGGAATGGGTAAATTCAAAGGCATTTTCATAAAATTGATACAGCCATGGACTTTCCCCTTTCACAATTTGCAGTAAACGTTTTACTGCTTCAGGAATAATCAAAGAAAATGGAAAAACTCAACCGCAGTACATTAATGCCGGATTGTACAACTCATTCCACGACTTGTGCATTGATCCAGATTCCTTCGATCGACAACCGTTTCCATTAAGGGTGAGTATGAAAAGGAGTTGTTGGAAAAACACCCTTTCAATTATATGAGATTCAAAATGGCGCTTGCAACATTTGTTCCTTTTGTATGGGCCCCTGCCTCCTGTGTCCCTGCTGATATCATTTTGTCAAGCAGAATGCGGTCAGTGTGGCCGAATGTCATACTTCAGTTTTTCATTTTGACAACAGGAGTTAGAATTGGATGAGCCTTTTTACTCGTCATGCATCTGGGGCCCGACATGTGACCAACTGGACTGCGTGTACCGTGACTGCAAGCTTCCGCTGCTACGAGCTGGCGAGTTTATCATTTTCCGTGGTGAGTTCGAACGGGTCACTGGGTCAGGCTCTCTTGCCAGCCATATTGGAGGGAGAGAGGGGAGGAAGGGGGAGGGGGGAGCGAGGGTGGGGTAGTGGGTGGGTACATGAGTTTGTTTCTGCATTCAATTGGGGACCCTGAGTAATAGAGGACAATAGGGTCCCCGATTGACAACTATGTACAAAGCATGTGGGTGGTCTTCTAAAAAAGATAAAGTACAAACAAAAGAGGAATAATAGGGGGTCCCCAGTTGCAGGCAAATACACATTTGGCTGTGTGGGTGGTGTTTTTTGTTGGTTTTTTTTTTTTTTTTTGGGGGGGTGGGTTTGAGGTGCTTAGCGCTAACCACGGAGATGTTCCCGAAATAGCCTCGTACTACGCATGCGCTATTGGAATACCGAACTGGTTCATAGTTTGTGGCTCACCTGCTACCACTAGCAAAAATAATGACGACCTTTAATTCCCTGCTGCCACTGTTCGTCAACAAAAATTATAAATGGCAAAAATATACCACGAAATATAAAACATTTAACTCTTTTCTTTTGATAGTACGGTTTTGATCTTCATTTTAAAACAAACGCGGTTGAACTTTCTGTATTTAAATGAAGTGTAACTATAGCAATATAGTATATAGAAAAGTACATTTCAACTTACCACATCTTACATTGTATCTTCGAGTGCTGTAGTCTTAGCACTGGTTTGTACTTTTTCCATGACTTGTTGTGCATTTCTTTGAAAAGATATGGGAGCGTATGTGTCTACACTTAGCTGTGGCTTCAACGGCTATGGTACCCCGACGTACTACCACATTGCACCCATAGAATCCCTGTGAGTAGACTGGAATAACGAAATAATGTCCCTTTAGCGAAAAAGTTGGAGATTTATCCAGGTGGGGGCACTTGCAAGTGTACATGCAGTGTGATTGTGTGCGTTCGTCTCCGGGTTACTTGGTTGTGGCTTGATACTACATTCATAGAATTCATGTATAATTTTAAGCCGCAGGTGAGCCATTCAGGAAAATGTCCGTTGCACTGTACTGCCGGATGATTGGATCACATTGTGCAAACGAAAAAAGGTTACCTTTCTGCCATCTTGGAATAATCGGTCGATGCAAAAGTGAAGCCATGATCTGCTCTGGAGAATGTTCTGTATACCAACGGTTCAGACTCCAATCGTTCATGCATTCGGGCGTATACTCGTGTAAGCACGAGTTGCACGTTTAGGTGTCGCCAGGTGTCAGATTTAAAAAAAGAAAATTCGTAATGAATCAGTCCTGTCATGGGGACATTTCAATTGACTTTTTTTATATTTCTTCCGATGTACAGACCTATTCTTCGAGAGATTTTCTGAGAGCAGTACGAGACCGAACCAAAGTGACAACGGACACGATGGAAATGGTGTTTGGAGCAAGAATTCATCCTTGTATATGGGCGTTATTAAGGGAGTATTGGTCTGATTCAAGATTTAGTTCATTTCAGGAGGGGAAATTCTACCTTTTCACGTCCAAAGTCAATGGAGGGGAAAGGTTAATGGCATAAACATGAGAAACAATAGCAACAACAAAATACCGAATATCCGTCGCACGTCGAACACGGATTAAATTACACGGACGTTTGCATCATTATAATCAGAGCCCAACAGCAACAAAATTTATAACATGCATAAAATCTAAAAAAATCGCTGTCAATGGAGGACCATTTCTGTGATGAGATTGCCTAAAACATACATTTAAGTGGAGAAAAATATGCACAGTTTGAGAGAAACATATCACTATAAATATCCAATTCCTAAAATTATAAAAATAAATTTCAAATGGCCTAAATGATTGTATTGATGATGATTTTGATTGAATGATTGGTGTTTAAGTTGATGAAAAGCAAACTAGTAATTCGTCGAGACGGAAATGCCTTTTGTGGTGTCCCGTCAGGTTTATTTTTCAAGCTTCGCATTACTTTAGTTAGGGGTATTTCTTGGTTTGGGTAGCGTAAAGGTCCTCTCATAACTTAATAAACGGGTCCTTAATTTCAGGAATCATCTAAATAGGCTATAGATGTTAGTTTTCACGCATTAAAAAGGTGTATTGAAGTGCTTAAATGCTTTTACTTCAAATGCATGTAATGGGTCCCTGAGGCGTGTTTCGAGAAAAGTTCATTGACTCACTTGAACACTCGTTTCGGAGTTACATTTTTAATGTAATAAGCTAACAAAACTATATATTTTCGCGACAGGTATAGGCTGTGTTATGTGCCGAGAATTGCTTCATCTTCCGGTGAAAATGTTTATTTCTTTTTCAAGCATAAAAACTATCTGTGTGTACTTGTAAGTTTTAATATGAGTATACGTGAAATCGCAAATGTACTATTTCATGTGTTTGTTTTAATTATTGTGGGTTGTTATTTTTTTAACTTCTGATGCAACTATCGTTGGAGGAATAGTTTTACTGCAAGGCTGCACAGCGTGGTGGTCAGTGTATTAAAGTAAAGATCTAATTTACTGATACATACTTGGGAGAATCCTTCCTTGGAAATTACTGCCATCTTAGAATCTTTAATCAAACAACTTGGAAGCAGGAGATGTCTCCAGATGGCTATTTGGAGACGTTTTAGCCGTACAGACACTTCACAGTTCAAGTCTTTAAAAGCCCAGCATAATGCGTATTCATCCATGGCAGTTTATTTATTTGAAGCAAGATGAAGAGATGTAACACAGTTTTACTATCAGCTTGACAAAAAGAAGACAAGTCTTTATCGCTTTTCGCAATTTTCAGCAAAGACGAATTTACAGCAAATATTCTATGAGTTAGTCTTTATTGAAACCACCGCAGTTTTGTATCATGTTAAAAAAAAAGGTAGGCTACATAAATTCCACCATTCCCTGCGAGGAAGGCTACAAACTAACTTCGTTTCCCATCTATCTATAAACTTACGAACAACCCTCGTTGCAGCGGTAAGAATACGGTAGACACGAGTAGAGTCTTTTTCATCCAACAAAAGTGAATTAACAGGAATAAAAGGAAGTAAAGCATATATTGCAGTTGACCTGCGACAGTTTACAACGAAAAGATTTTTTAACTGTATTAATGACTCCACCATACTCCAAACACTGATAAAATCGCCTAAGCTTAAAACAATGGCCCTCAACAGGTCGCTTACCAAATTAACTCCTTTTTAGCCCGGTGTTTATAAAATATACATTTATTGGTTATCGGTGTAAAACGCGCCTTGGGATTTTCGTAGAGGAATAAGAAAAAATGAGGGTGGCAGTCGAGATCGACAGGAAAGGTCAGGGAGAAGGTGAGTTAGAGAATTTTGGAAAGGTTGGGGTGAATACTGACTGCAACCAGGGTTCGGCTGAGTTCGCAAGTTCCTTGTGGTCATTTGATGATGGCCGACTTTTACCAGCTTGGCAGAATTTTACAGTGCCGAAATTCTCCAGCCGAGGTTGTACCTTCTGTATAGCAGCACCCAACCTGTGACCACTTCAAGTTAGGACAGAGTCCGATAACCGTAAGTTATTTAAGAAACGAAGTAAGAGAAGTGAAACCACGTAAACTGAGATTTTAGACGTTTTTGAGAGACCGCAAAAAACATGAAATCAGAGAAGTAAAATTTGTAGAATTTCAAAAGTGAATCCAACTAAGCCTGGAGACTTGCCGTTTTTGGTACACTTCAAAACTTTCAAAATTTCTTCATGAGTCAACGGCCCACTTATTTTGTCCCTGGTCAAATTTGAAAGAACAGGTGGGTTAACCTTTTAAAAACAGCGCGAAGATTTATGGTAGGCCTCTGTTCTGAATAAGAATAAAGTTTCTTGTAAAAAAAGCGGGCCTCTTTAATGATATCTCGTGAAGTCGTTAAATCAGTACCGTCACCTTTCATAATTCTACTTATAATCCTATTGTTACAATTACGCTTTACCAAATTTAAAAAATACTTCGATGCTTTCTTACCATATTCCACCGATATATTGTTCGTAAAATTAATAATAATTAGCCGGAAATCGAACCCCGCAGAGGAGAAAGGCGAGGAAAGAACTATTTCGCCAACCCTACTCCCCACTTCGCCAACCCAATGTTTTGTATCTTATGACTTTGTTATTCTGATACAAATATGCATGATGGTGGTGTTTTTTTGTGTTAAGTAAAGAAAATCGTACGGTTTGTCTCTATGAAGTGGAAATTTTCCAGATGTCTGCTTCTTCTGCTAAGTCAGTACATTATAATGCGTTATATTGCTGGAGGAGATAATTTCCGCCACCTATAACTAATCAACATTGTACCCGATTTGTGATAGTGCACCTCTTTTTGTTTTGGAGAACACTTAATTCATCCTTGACAAAGGCCTCTCCAAAGCTCAATCTACGGGGATAGTAGTTTTTAAGGCTGCTTTGGGCCAAGAAATCTCCGCCAGATGGCTGAATGCGCAAAAATCCCACTGCGTCTACAGAGCGGGACGTTGTTTTTTTTTTCAATAATGACCGGTGGCTGAATGTCTATACCCTGCCTCAAAAAAAGCTGCCTCATGTTTGTCGTGTTATGTGGAGACGCAACCGGAAGCAAGATCATATGTGTCGGCCGCAATTAAGCGCACGATACTCCTGAAGTTTATGTATGATATTTTAAATTGCTGGAAAGTTTCAAATATGCAGATTTGTCAGCTATGGATAAACTTACATAGAAATTAGGGTCCCATCTGTATCTGTATCAAATAATACACATACCTGGTTTAACCTCACAGGTTTTCTGGAATTTACTTAAATTGGTTGGTATGATGAAAATCCTCCACAAACAAAACTTTAGTGCTCAGAAAAAGGGCCACGAAGTAAGGTTTATATTAAAATTGAAATGTAGATTTTTCCCAAATAACTTTGAATGCATATGTCTATATGTCTGGATAGAAGAGTCAGGGAAAAATTACTTTCACTTTAATCTAAATTTTACATCTGAGAAACCGTCTTGTAAGTTGGTTTCTCAGTTATGAAACCATGAAAAGTTATTTTTCTTATTTCACATTTTAGACAGAGATGTGTTACTAACACATAAAGACGGGTATAGTTCGGTTACTTGTGTTCGTCTATACCCTCTTGGGCGTAGACTTGCACTAGCTAATGACGTCATCACCAGTTCATATGTTTATGATGGCTGCGCATTTGTGGAATCACTCGCTGGTCTTGGTTTGCGGGTCAATGTCAACATTTTCTGTGGCGCACCCTTGAAAAACCTCGCGAAGAAGTGGTCTGAAAGAGAGCACAAAATGAAATCAGTGAAGTTTTTAACCAAACATTTTGTCAAAGCCCAAGTTTATGGTGGCCCTGGATGGACATCGCCAATGGTCAATATTGACGTCGATATTTGCGACCGAATTCACGACTGGTCTCTCCGGTCGTAAATATTGCAGCGATTGTTTCCTGCAGTTCCTGGCGGGTATGAAGTGTTCACGCACATGTGCAATGACCTTTGATTTGAGTGTACGGGGTACATTCAAATATGTGTATACCCGTCGATTCGCTGCTTTCTTCACTTGGTAAATCTGAAGAAACGAATCCCTTTCGCTGTGGAATCTGCACTCTGCAAGTTGTCTTACTACCCAGATACAACAACTGGATAACATTTCTTTTGGTATTACTTCAGGCTTTGACCAAGTTCATTGGTAAGCTATGTACGTACAATACATGTACATTGAACAGCAGTACGTGTTTTCGAATGCAAAGGTTGTCTCCAAGAACACTAACGATGTAATTTATATCACTTCTAATGGAAGGGGGCCATACTAAGAAACGGCGGTCTCGCGCGCAAGGAAAATCACGATTATAAAGACGTTTTACAGAGCACTAAAAATCCCGCTTAGATTAGAGACTAATAGCATACAAGATTTAATTGGAGTTACTGAAGGAAAACCTGAACAGTGCCAGAAAAAAAGAGACAAAATGATCATCAAAGTTACACGTTTGTATAGCTTTTCAATGGCCTGCTCATACTCTTTGTCGCTAAGGCCATTTGTGCGCATGCGTGCATAATTAGGAATAAATTGGCGAAAGAGGTCTATGCTCATCAAGTTAATTAAGAAGTATCGTTGGGGTATGAAAAAAGAAATAGCCATCCTAATATGCTTTGCTCTACTCACAAGTATTTTCTCGTTGCGGTGTAGCGGGACGTCGGGGTACCGAACCCGTTGAAATCACAGCTTGCAGACGACGCGTACGCTCCCATATCTTTGAACAAAGACAACCGTTTAAATAGGGAAAGTATATGCGAAACTGATGAATTACTCGAAGAAAAATTCGCAGAGGCCATAATTAGAAACGTGTGTTAATGAGAATAAAATAATCTTGGGGGGCTGCCAAAAATGCAAAGTCCAAACATCCTTTGTTCAAACGTACACTATTTGGTAACCTGAAATCAGATACCATAAAAGAAAACATGGAAATTATTGATGATAGATTGGTTCCCTTGAGAAACTTCCAGTTTGGGATCCTAACACTATGACTTTGGATCCTATGAGACATTCTATCTATGAAACATTCTATGTGACAGTTTGAGCTCACCCACCGCGGAAAATGACAAAGTCACCAGCTCGTAACTCCGGGAGTCTGCAGTCAGGGAAAATACAGTCGGTGGCGTCACAGGTCGGGCCCCAGATGCATGACGGGTAAAACGGCTCGTCTTCTTCCAGTTCCTATTTTCCATCGGGGGAAAAATAAAAATTCAGTTATTTAGCCCGTCATTTTGAGCCGTTGTTACATGCGTTACTTAAAAGTAGTTTTATTATACGTTCACATCACTCACCCTTAAGGGACACGGTGGTGCAAAATAGTCCGGAACAGTGTACAGCGCATTGAAAGAGTTATATAGTCCAGTATTCACAAAGTAGTGTTTCTTTAGTTTGCTATTTTCCTGAAGTATATCTGAAATAAAACCAACATTTCTATTTGTTACCAAGTACAAGTGATGCAACAATGTGGAGGAGCTGAAGTTGACAAGACGGTGATCATTCAGTGCATTTTGTATTCGGCTCGGTAAAATGGCCGCTGGTTGGCTTTTATGTCATACGAAGGCGTTGCAAGTCCACGTCCTTACAAGTTCAACTGAACCGAAATGTTCTGAGGGGGTAGAAAGGGTTTTATAGGACCTGGGATCACCTTTTTATTGAGTGAGTGAGTAGAGCAGTTTTAAGGTGCAAGATAAGGATAACTCACCACTGCTGGCCCCAACTTTACG
The DNA here is from genome assembly GCF_001949145.1 of Acanthaster planci. The sequence continues at coordinate 3,783,562 of NW_019091357.1, forward strand.
TGTGGCTATGACGTTAGCCACAAGATGCACCGCTGATTGGACGTAGAAGGTCCCGGGCTCAGCGATCACCCTCACGCCGCAGTCTGCTGGGAAATGCTCCTCGAGTGACTCGCTGATAGCTTCTGCAAACTGCGAGCGGGATTTGTGTCAGGAATTAAAAATTAAAGGAAGTTTGCCATATGAGGAATGACAACGACATTCTCCCTTCACCTATTCGCTCCAAAACAAAATTGAAATGAAAAACATGCCTATATAAATTATGTGTACAACTGGAAAATGCATCATACCCATTTACCAGATGGAGAAATCATTGTACAACCTGTTTCTTGTGGATCCAAGTTTTTGTTTCTAATTCACCTGCTGAAATCCAATTCTAAAGCTCGTTTTGCCCGGAAAACCGCCCCCGATGTCCAGTAGCGTCATGTCATAACCAACGGCTTTCCCGACGCCAAACAGTGTCTTGGCACAAGAGATGGCCCCAGCAAACATGTTCGGGTCCCGAGCACCGGCGCCAATATGGAAACTAATCGGATGAGACCAGAAAGCTCCAAGAACTGTTACCACTTGGCACTTGATTGATAGCAGCAATTTAAAATGAGGGGCAATAAATAACTCTCGAAGTCAGGCGACATCAAATGTTCAACTATCACTTCGAAGCGATGGCTTCGACAGAAAAAAAACAGAATAAAGTTCTGTATTAATATTACTTGTAATTGATTCAACTTATTGACTCAAGCTGAGGGTTGGAAGTCCAACCAATGTTAACTCCTTAGGTAGTATAGGGGACGCTTATATTTGGCATTGTGTGGAACCGCGGAACAGCTGGCCCTTGCTAGCTTTGTAAAGTCATCAACAGGTCTAAAAGAACAAGGCTTGCAAGGGTCTGTCCGGGGGACAGTACATGCACCCATTAATCAACTGCATCGTCTCGAACTCGTCAAACACACACCTTATACCAACCACATTCAGTCCCAACGTCTTCGCCAGCTCCATCAGTCGTGGAATGCTGTCCTGTGAGCAGCCAAACTTCGATCCCAGCTTATAGACAGCGTTAGGGTCGTCATACCTCATCCGTAGCACTAGCCTTGAAACGCAAAAGGAGAAGGTAGGTCAGCAGGCGGGGTGGTAGAAAAAAAAACCTTTTGTCTTGGTGATCTTTTTCATACTAGAGGCTGTATCCGAAAGTAAACTAGATAAGATGGTTTTTAAACTTTTTTTCACGAGAAAATTGTGCTGCCAAAAAACGCAAAGACTAACCTCACATTTACATGTCTAAGTATAACCATGTGAGACAATGGAACGCAATATTTCATCATGGAGTTTTGGTAAAATAACCTGCCTCTGATAACCCTTTTGTGTGGCTCTGTCTGTTAAAAGTTGTAAGTGGCATTATAGCTTCCTTGATCAATTTCAATGTTTACAAACAAGGAAACTTAAAGCTTCGGCTTCACAGTTCAGAAGTGACTTTTCTGCATACATATATATTGACGTTACAGAGCGTGGATTTGGAACCAGTACAGAGTAATATTTGAAACGGGACCAAAGATTGAAGAAAACCGAAGTACATCATACTTACGTTGCCTCTGGGTAGACGCGGTCGATCTTCTGCAGTTCATCAGCCGAGTCAAAAGTCATGAGGCTGACTCCCTTCTCCTTGGCGTAGCGGAGGTGCGACTCCTGTTTGCACGTGTTGGCGTAGATGATGCGGTCGGGGCTTGCTCCTGCATCCAGCACCATCTGAATCTCTCTCTTGAAAACCAAAGAAAATCGAGATAAAATTAATGTCCCACTATATATATAATGAGAAAACCTTCACGACACCGCGTCAATAATTGAACCACATTCATACCTTACTCGAGCAGTCAAATCCCCTTCCTAGTCCCACCAGTAGTCTCAGAATAGCTAAGTCGGGATTACACTTGACAGCTTAATTGAGAGGAAAAAATCAAATTAAAATTATGAGCGCGAAATGGGATGTATAAAGTGATTGTATGGAAAAGGAAATCACCTCCAACGTTTTACCTGTTGGTGGATCAGGACACTCAAAGTATAATGGAAAGGTGGCGAGGGAGAATGTGAATATAATGTGATAATTCAAAATTACCATAAAAAGTTTCCACTGTCGGTAGTAATTCCTGCCATTTTCTGTCTTTAGCAATGACGTCGCCGAGATCACATATATAGAAGGGGTCATCATAATCCTGCAATGGAAATAAATAATGATCGAACTGAGTTCAATTTCTTTAAAGCTATAGAGATGGAATGTTAATTGCAAAGTTCCCAAAGAAAAATGGATACTTGTGACGTCACATGAGAACGCTAATCCAGGTGCCACTGTGATTATAGCCGGAGATTTCAACCATGTAAATCTCAGGAAAGGTCTCTCTAAACTCTATCAACATCTCAATTGTGCAACAAGGAAGGATAAGACTCTGGACCACTGCTATACAACGATCAAGGATGCGTACACAGCCCTGAAAGGTACTTCTCTCAGGGAATCAGACCATAATATGATCCATCTTGTTCCATCATATAAACAGAATTTGAAGCGAACCAAGCCTATCATTAAAACTGTTCCTAATTGGAGTGAGTTGTCTATCGCTGAATTACAAGATTGCTTTGCTTTTACTGATTGGGACGTGTTGTTAGACCCTGATGATATCCATGGCAGCACTGAAGTTATTACTGATTGTATATTTTTTTGTAAAAGATCCTGTAATCCCAGGAAGACAATTAAAATTTACGGAAATGACAAACCATGGTTCGGTTAGCAAAGTTGAGAGCTAAGCAAGAGCATTGCAGCAGCAGGATGAAAGTGCCTCCACAAAAAAAATCTAAATATGAACTCCGTATAGCCATCAAATATGCAAAAAAAAGACTATAAGATCAGGTTGGAGTCAGAGCTGTAAGACAACAAAAAACATGTATGGGGCTGTGTTCGGAAAATTGCTCCCTACAAAAGTAGACCCAAACCTACAGCTTCGAATGATCCGAAGCTTCCTGATGAACTCAGTGAGTTCTTCGCTCGTTTCGACTGTCACCCTATAGAACCTCCTCCAGAGATCCCAACTATGGATAAGCAGTCTTTAATTATTAATGAGACGGACACCAGACGCACAGTCAAATCTCTAAATGTGAGAAAAGCAACAGATCTACATGGCATCTCCAACAAGATCCTAAGACTGTGTGCGGATGAACTTTCCGGTATTGCAACTTTTCTCTATAACTGGTCTTTGCAGATTTGTGTTGTTCCGCACAACCTAAAAAAGTCTGAAATCGTACCGATTCCGAAACGGATTCCAGTTACATGAATGAATGGCAATAGGCATGTGGCCATGACGTCTAATGTAATGAAACCGCTTGACCGAGTAGTACTCCAGTTTTTAAAAACAGTTATTCCAAAGTGTTTGGACTCATATCAATTTGCCTATCGAAACAATCGCTCTGTTGAGGATGCAGTGAGTTTGATTCTCCACCGTGTACCCCAACACTTGGACATTCGATCTCCCAATTATGCCAGAGTACTGATTGTAGATTTCACTTCCGCTTTCAACACTAATTTACCATCCAAACTGATTATGAAACTGAAATAGTTAGGTGTAAATTTCGATGTTTGTAAATGGATTTATAGCTTTCTTTCATACAGATTGCAGGTTGTCCAAATTGGCAAGAACTTGTCCAAGCCACTCGTTATTAATACTGGTGCATTGCAAGGATGTGTACTGTCACCGCAGCTTTATTCTTTATTCACGCATGACTGCATATCATCCTTTAATGATTGTGTTGTCTCTAATTTTGCGGATGATACAACTGTTGCTGGGCTTATCTCGCACGGTAACATTATCATGAGCAAGTGAACATTTTAGTGAAATGGTGCTCCGATAATAATAAGACCAAAGAGATGGTTATTGATTTTCAGTATGGGAATCATGAAGTTCTGCCGCTTTTTTTATCAATGGGACCGAAGTGCAGGACGCTATCATTCAAATTTTGGGTATTTTATCTTTTATGGGCTGAACATGTTGATTACTGTGTAAAAAAGGCTCAGCAGCGATTGTATTTTCTCCGCCGTTTGAGAAAATCTCGTGTTTTATCGTGCCGTCATTAAGAGTGTTCTGACACTCTCTATTACTGTTTGGTACGGAAGCACTACTGTTGATGAGAGAAGGAATTTAGCTCGCGTTGTAAATACAGCATCACAGATCATTGGTATTGAAATGAATTCGGCTGAGGAGATTTATAGACAGCAAACATTGGCACGTGCTCACTCCATTACTGCAGACGAGTCTCATCCGACCACTGAGCTCTTTTAAATGATGAGGCGTGAATGCAGATCAATTCAGGGAAGCACTAAGCGATTAAACCGCTCATTTTATATCACTGCAGTCAGGTACCTAAATGGAAATTTTAAATAAATTTCAAATATATAAATATTTCTTAAAATCTTAACCTAAATTAATCAAAAATAGACTGTAATTGTGCTTTTCTGAATATTTTAGATATACATGTATTTTAGGTTTTTACTGAGCAAGCAGTCAAGTATTTTCTACTATTTGTACTTTTAATGAATATGTAGCAATAAATTGCTATGCTATGCCATGCTGTGCCATTCTGTACCATGCTGTGCCATGCTGTACCATGCTGTGCTTTTGCATATGCTATGCTGTGCTATGCTGTGCTATTCTGTGCTATGCTGTGCTGTGCTGTGTTGTGCTGTGCTATGCTATGCTGTGCTATGCTATGCTATGCTATGCTATGCTATGCTATGCTATGCTGTGCTGTGCTGTGCTATGCTATGCTATGCTATGCTATGCATGCTATGCTATGCTATGCTATACTATGCTATGCTATGCTACGCTATGCTATGCTATGCTATGCTTATGCTTATTCTATGTATGCTATGCTATGCTTAGACGGAAAATTAACGAATTAACGCCAAGAAATCCTTTCACGGCGGGTGGGTGGGGGACGTAAATCGTGCCGCTGGAACCCCACCCCCACCCCACACACATGTGTGTATTTGCCTGCATTCATGGGATATATATTCCTATTGGGATACAATTCGCTTATAGCTAGTCAGAAGATAGTGGGACCTACCCGCTCTGCTGAGGAATTCGCCTCGATGCTCCACTTCGCTATCATGGAAATCGACTCCTTCTCGTACATGCTTATTTTAACTCCTGAATGGGGTGACGGGTCATCCATGGTACTCTAACAAAAGGAACGAAATTATTTGGGGCGGTTTCAGTGTATCAGTACTAGTATGTAAAGCTCTGAAAAGAATTGTGGACCTTTCAAGGTACTACGTACAGCCTTTGAATTGAGAGCAATAAATGGGAGCCAATTTTGAACAGCCACTACAGGTCAGTTTTGGGCGGTCACTATTTGGCAAGGAAGGTCATCCATTTAGCTGGGTGGTCCGTACACTTGATAGAGTCGGAGTGATGTGTTTTGCAGGGCCAAGCAGCATTTGGAAGTATAACGCATACACATTAATTACGAACAACTCATGGTTGAAAGGAAATAAACTCAATGGAATACTACAGGTGAGAAAACCTTGCAATTAACCATATTCTCACAACCAAGGGGAAGTAAACTCTAGATTCAACCATTTTCGACAATGTAAGAGGGGGAAAAATGACCTGTGACAGCTGCAATAGTAAAACGCCTAACTGCATACAAAGAACTGCTGTGGATTTAGCAGCCGTGACCAACTGCATTACCCTTACGTGACCCCAGTGATCTGTACACAGAAAACGGAGATCAGGACAAAGCAGTAGGTACAGGGGTACTGGGTTTACCTTACACATAGCCTACATGTACATTAAAATACACACGTATGTACAAGTACATGTATTTAGGTTAAATATGTATGTCTGGTTTGGCCGTAGATGTTCTGTAGTCCAAACAAAAAGAAAGATCTATCCAAGTGACAAATTAAGCTAAAGTATCAAATAAAAGAAATCCTCACATACCTGGCAATAGGGATAGATGTGGTATTAGAGATTTCTCTGCAGTGTGGTTTTATTCTGCAGTGACCTGACGATGCTATGGTGTATAATTTATGACAAACATTTCTCTCTCTCTTGCCTCACTCTAGGCCTTCGTCGCCTTCTTGCCATTTTTTTGTACACACACAACGCCTCGCGTCGTGCTGTTTTAGGTCTTTTCCTTGTTGCACTTTTTTCTGCCTAACTGTCGACCCTTCCGTCGCCCGTCGCGTCGTACCGTTTGTGTCACGTTGTGCGTCGTGTAGACCATTGCATCGCCTATTACGTCGCCTGAAGCACGACGCGACGCACGAAACGACGCACAACGACGCGTTGTGTGCTGTCGCTCTTTGTTTCATGGTGTTTATGGAGAGCGCCTTTACTGTTTTCGTTCATTTTCTTCCCCCCATCCTTGCTTGCACAGTACATGCCACAGGTAGCAGACCTTGATTCTGTTGTTTTGTGTTTTCATTAAGAGTGAGTTGTTGAAGAAAACTGTTTCTTCTAATTCTGCTTTTTTTAAAATCAAATGTAATCAGAAAGAGTTTCGAGACCAATCAGCATTGTCTTTGTTGCAGACAGCATATGTAGCTTCATAAATGCATGGTCCTTTCCGGGCATCCGTAGTTAGTCTGCTATATTGGGGGCACTCACAGCAAATATGGGGTGATCTCCAGATATGAATAGCCCGTAGTGGTGCACCCTTGTATTAAGGCCAGATATCTGTCCACCGAGCTCATTAACCCGAACACTCTTCGGTCCTCCAACAGGTGAAGGATTGAGGAGGGTTAGGGTTTTAATAAAAGTTATAGATTCAAAATATTCTGTATTAGAGGATCCTGAGAGCCATGGAAATGGGGGAATAGAAGAAACATGAGACTGAACCTCTGGGCCGGACTCGGGGCTTCCAATTCTGAGCAAGTTGGATGCAATCGGGTCCGAAGGTGGCCACTATTAGAGCCATCTTGCAGAGGGGTGGTTTTTCAAAATGGCTGCTTTTCTTGACGTGGACATTTTCTTCATTTTAGGGGTGGTCTGCTTCTGGTGAAAATTTCTCAAAAATTCATTGCACAGCCCCCCGAAAATTGAAAAGAAAATGAAAGAAGACATGTGGAACATCATTTTTCTGTGCAGCTTGAACACCTGTAAGAGGTGTACCAGCAGCAGTCCATGTCCGTCCCAAGGCACCGGCGCTGTGTCCATCCCGGCTGCAGTGCCGGTGCCGCAGACGATCTCAGGTAATCACTCAGCTGACGGCTTGCCGTTGTCAACAAATCACTGCCACAGTGTCTGCGAATACATGCCTGGTCGATTATAAAAATAGCACATACATGTACTACAATCCGAAACATGCAAATTGATTTTAGCCTACCCTGATTTTCACTGAGAGCTGGATGTTCCGAGGAGGATTTTGAAGTAACGCCCAGCAATGAATTGCCACAATTTCACTTTTATCTCAACAAAATAAGATCAAGACGATGAACGTCAATGTGAGCACTCGTAACTTACATTGTACATGTACATAGTACAAGTAACAATAATGTTTGAAACCGTGGCTATCAACGATTGATCCGGGTGAACTTGAAAGCCAGCGGTGGGATTTCCCATACTGCTTCCTTTTCTTAATTGCTCTGGGCCACTCCACGCGCGAAGTTGGGTCTCTTTATTTGAGCATCATAAGTCTGAAAATTGCCCAATTTAGAGATTGTGTTGTAAAGGGAAAAGGTATTACTTATTACTTCCATTTAGTTTGTCACATGACATTGACGTCTCAGGTCAACCCTCCTCCATTAGTTATTTGCTAAACAAAGCCAAAATATATTGGTTTATGTAAAGATATCTTCATAACAAGTTATTTCGTACTAAAAGTACTTTTAAAAAATCACTAATAAATTTAAAAATTTAGCAGTCCAAAGCCCTGCCGAAGTCACATAAACAACGTTAACGGTTACTTCAGACAAAATTAAGCTCAAGATTTTTAGGTAGACATCACTATGCTGTCATCTAAAAAGTGTGTTCCCCGCACACTTTTTCAAAAATTTCTTACTGAAACACAGGCCACTGAGGCTTGCTAGACATCCTCCGGAACACCATTTAAGTACACAACTTTTACACAAAACGCTACTGGGCCATCGGCATCTAAGGCTAATATCGGTGTATACAAAACGTACTCAGAGATGTGCCAGCTACAGCTTAAACACATCATACATTTATTACAGTCATGGATATATGTAATTTTAACTGAGTGTATTTTTGTCTTTTGTGTACGATTTTGGTGAATAAAGTCTATTGTTTTATCTGTATGTATTTATCGTTCCATTAGAAATGAAACTTCTGTATTTTTATGATGTGGACAAAAATTTCTAATCTGATGTCAATACAATTACTGGAAAGGACTTCTGTGCACGTAGCGCTGCTTTTACGTGTTGAAAAAGAGGACTTACGAAAATGTGTCGAAACGTTGTTTATATATGTGTATATAAGAACGCTGAGTAGAACAGGGCACCCAACAGACTTCACTCCTGTCAATCTTTCATAAGAGTGGCCTGGCACAGCTATTCCCAGAGCGCGGCGGAAAGGACAAAATGATACTGCTTCCTACTTCTCGAATGCTCTTTTGTCTCTGGGCCACTCCCCACGCAAAGACTGCTCTCTTTATTTGGGCATTATAAGTCTGGAAACTGTGCAAATCCGGAAATTGTAGTGTAATTGGAAAAAAAATAGTACTTATTATTTCGATTTAGTTTGTTGCAAACATTTTGGCATTGACGTCTTGATGATCTATTAGGCCTATAAATAAAATCAGTGCCGCACGCCGGCGTATGGGGGTCGGCCTGAATGCCACGCAGAAATGCCGCAAAGGTCGAAGTTGACTAGGTGTAGGGGCACTCATGCGCCCACTTAAGTCGATGAGATAACTCTGTTCACAGGCTGTCTGGGAACGACTAGTCTCCCCATCGAACAGTGCCTCCAAACGGTTAATTACTTGCTTTGTCAACCTGCTTTTTAGATTATTTTGCACTTCCACGATTTTTGAACACGTATGCTAATGAAAATTATCTGGTGCCTGGCTGTTCTTTCAATCAGCGTTCATTTACTGCGTATGGTATCTGGTATCAAGTCAGCGTAAGTAATTTGTAGGCCTATATGATCACAATTTCATAATGGAGAAGAAGGACCATTTACAAGAGAAAGTGCGGTTGCACTAGGCCGCGGCAAACGTGAAACAGGCTCACGTTAAACACGTTGAAAATTTTAAACAAAATACACGAGATACATCGTTTCCTTGACGTTTCTGCTTCGAATCAGGTTAAAGGAAGAACATTTCCTTGCCAGAAGTTTTGGAAGCTATACATAGTGGAAATGAAGGAACAAGTTGGCTGCGAAACAATGAGCCATAAGGGGAATAGCCTTTATTCACATCTCGTATAATTCCGCAGATTCTTGTGTTAAAACAAATCAAAGCCAACAAACTGTCTTTTGTCGGTTAAATTTAGCCGACGCCAGCTAAACATACATATGGCCTTTGAAGTATCGAATGATGTAAATTTTGCTGAAATAATGTTAATTTTTGGCAAAATTTGGTTCATTTGACTATCGAGTATAAGATCCCACTCTGATTTCGGGGGGTAACAATATGAACTTTTGCGCCCTTACTTGGGTAAAAAATTATAATAACAAAAATCGTCGCTACACATGGATAAGTAGAGTAATGAGCTTTCATTAATTTAGAAAAATAATCTAGCATGTGGCCACGTGTTTTCCATTATTTTTCTGACACTTTTCGCGAGCAAGATTTGTTTTTTTGCCATTCGTTTTCGGCTTGCACATGTTGAATGTGATGATCATTCATGCTACCGTGACGCAAGTAGTTGTGCACACGCGTGTTTGGAATAATGAATTTAGAAAACACACCAAGGCATCAACAGATTTTAAACTATTTTTTTGTTTTCAGGATCACCGAAATAGTCCAAGCGTCGTCGCCAGCTCATTAATTATTCCAAACGAGGTCACGCACTGAATGCTGTGCTCACAGCGCAAATAGAACGAGCGGGTTATCCTTGTAATCACTGCGCTGCGGTCATGCTGCAGTACATGTGTACATTCTTTTGCATTCCATGCTTGCGAAAGGAATGAACACTCTGGCAAATCAATGCAATTTTCAACTCCAGCGGACTCGGAAGCTCTTCAGTTCTTGTGGATACCACTATCTTCAGACCATGATCGTCTTTCTGTTTGACATGTCTCCGAGAAGTAATTTCACATAACTGGTCCAGTACGTGTATTTCGGTGAGTGATATATCGGCCTATGCAAATAAAAGAACAAAAATTGAATTGTCTCTTTCCACTCACAAGCAACGCATGACGAAGCGTGAATTATGGCACCGAGACATTGATCTTGCATCAGTTCGTCACTTTGGTAGGCTGAATTCCCTGCTGAAAATTCAGATGAAAGACCATCCGAGAATTAGGGGTGCAGTGTCCCAATTCAAGGAAAATTCTGTCTCCGCCAGGCCAAGGCGCACAAAAAGTACCCCCAGAGATTGTTTCGAAAAGAGGGGTCTGTTTGGGCCATGAAATGGCGGAACTGTGTCAGTATGGCCCAGGATCATCTCTGTAGATTCAGGGGCACCCATCTGGGGGCAAAGCAAACAAAAATGGGATTGAAAATTAGTCAGA